>JAPFFP010046829.1:0-10737 GCA_026153255.1 Solanum medicagineum | reverse complement strand
AGTTGAAAAATATACAAAAAATGCTATAAGTTTTAACGTTCTCATATTAATATGATGAAAAAATATATATTAAAATATTGATCAAAGTTTATATAATTTGACCACGATAAGTGAAATAGTGAAAAGTATAAGTGAACAGAGAGAGTATTGTATAAGTAGGATGCCTTAACTTTATAAGTTATAGTAATAACATACAAAGTATAATCCCACCAGGTGCGGTCTTGAGAGGGTAAGATATGCATAGATCTTACACCTACTTTTATGGGGTATACTAGTTATTTCTAATATACCATTGGCTAAAAAGAAAAACAGAATCTGAAGCATGATTATACGGAAACAATAGAAGAAAATAGATATAAAGAAAATAGAATAATAGATAGTATAAACACTGAATAACAAAGAAACTATATGGTTACGAATAAGGAAATAAAATACGATAATTACTTTTGAAAAGAACCTCAAACATAAAAGTTACAACAACATCATACCTAATGCAATTCCATAAAATGTGGTCTAGAGGAATAAGATGCATGTAGACCTTCCCATAAATTTATATGCTAGAGAGGATATATCCATAGTTCGTTGACACAAGGGAAAAGTGGAGATGAGTATTTTTATAAGGAGACAACAGAGCAAAATATATACAAAACAAGTATGGCAAAATATAGTAATTAACAAAGAATAATAATAAAAAAAAGCCATATGATTATGTATAAGGAAATGAAATAAGGGCTTTCTAAAGATTAATCTGGAGAGATGGACTCACTAGGACTCAGGAACATTCTAAGGAAGGATTGGAGGGTCCCTTGGGAAATAGTCAATATCCTACAGGACTGTTTCAACATGATTCAAGGAGTGTATATAATGATTGAGCATTCATATAGAGAGGCTAATCAGTTAACTGATTTTTAGCTAACCTTTCCTTTCAGTCAGAGTACACACAACAATTCAAAAATTACAGATAGCTACCAACACAAGCATGAAACATAATCAACACAGAAAAGGTTCAGATTCCTTCATTTAGAATACATCCCAGAGAAGGTTCCACTTCCAGGGATGCATAGGCTAATGTGTGTAGATAAGTTAACACAAATTCTAATACCAATTTACAGACCAACAAAAGAAGAGGATATGAACAACAACACATCGGATGCAAGACAGCTCCAAAAAGTGATTCAACCCAGCAAAAGAAAGAGATAGGACCCAGAATATTTGTCATGCAAGTAGAGGTAACCATGCTCAAGAACTTCGTGAGCAACCTTTTTCTCCTCTTCATTCTTCATAGCTGATGTGCTGTCAAATTACAACACATTTGGTACCTGAAACAAGGGATTTTGTGAGTTATTAAAGCGACTTTTTAGTGTTTTGATGTGTTTTTATGTTAATCTTGCAGAAAAGTTAGTTTGACATGATTTTGAAGAAAACTTGCAGATTTTGCTGAAGTACAAGCCTTACGAGCCGATGTACGAGTCGTAGCTCAAGATACGAGTCGTAGAGTGGTGTCATAGAAGGAATCAGAGATCAAAAATTATAAATCTGCCAAGTGAAGTTCACTCCTACGAGGACATCCAACGAGTCGTAATACATACTAAGACTCGTGTAGGTGGACTTGGAGTAAGTATTAGAGGGCCAAAATGCTGGATCAAGAAAACTGAAGACCAAGACTACGAGATAAATATACGAGTCGTAGCTCAAGTAATGACTTGTACCTATGGGTCATAGCAGTTCAGTCCAATTTGCCAAGAACCTGATGCGAGAGCTTGACTATGACTCGTAGGCCAACTTACGAGTCGTAACTGTGAAATTTATCTGATGCCAGCTATCTTTTCTGCATAATTCCTAGGGTTGTTTTTTTAAATATTATAAACAGTTTAACTTAGGTTCTTGAGAGAGAGTTCGAACAGTAGACAATTCTCCATTACATTTTTAAGCTTTTCTTAGGTTTTTAGAATAGTTTATTGCTCTCTCTTGGAAAACCCATTTTGGGGATTGCAAATCTTGCCTTGTACTCATTGTTGATCAATAAAGCTTGTGGGTTTGCAACTTGTGGTGCCTATTTTCTTCATTGTTATTGGTGAAACTCTCGACTATGTATATTATTTGCATATTTGTGTGCTTTATCTTAGCCATGAGTAGCTAAGCGCTCACAACATGGGGTTGTGGGAACCATCAGTGGTTTACTTGAGATGACCTAGGTTTTGTGCATGTCTATGTTTGGGACTTTGCATGTATTTTCTATTTGCCTTCATGATTAATGTTGCTTGGTGGTGGCCAATACCAAATCCCGCCTACTATCATGATCCCGACCAAGGAAGTGACGAATAGGAAAAGGGAAGTAGATGACAGGATTCACTTGATGTGTTCCTATCTAATTGACCAAATCGGACCAAGGGCAGGTTGACTAGGACAATAGGTAACAATTAGTTGGCAGCCATGGTAGCAGACCAAGTGCCATTATGAAATTCGACCTTCACCTTCACAAGAGGGATGGAAGAACCTATTTTACAGTCCTGCATGCAATCCACTAATCATAGTTATATTATCTAGGGTTATTTAGTCGACGAACCATGGGGAACACAATTCCCAAGTTGTCCCCAAAATTGAGTGTTTTCCTGTATTTTATTTAGTGTTTATTTTGTGTTGTTTATGAATCACGAACCCCCAGCCCCCGCCCTTATTTAAAGATTGTAGTTATAGATACTAGAAATGATTAGTATTGAAATATTGTAGTCAAGCCCTGTATTCCTTGTGTATTCAACCCTAAACTTGGTTAGGTTAATTACTGGTAGCGGTCGCTTTCTTATTGGAGTGTGACTATCAACAAAATTGTGGCGTCATTGTTGGGGAGTATGGCTAGGTTTTGATTTAATTTCACTATTAGTTAATTCTAGTGTTAATTTCTAGAGTCTCTTGTATTTTCCTTTTGTTTTTGTTTTTGTAGTTTGATTTCTTTTGCAGGGTATACTAGGTTGTATGCCCAACACAAGGAGCCAAGGCAATCCCTTAGATCTACTAAATTTGGAGATCCATCGACTACCAAGAAGAAAGGCTTTAGTGAATGAGGATATTGAGGTTCAGGAGGATGTGCATATGAAAGAAGATATGGATAAAGAGGAGAATCCACCATAAAGGGGTAATAGGCCACAACTCATGGAATTCAATAAAAATACTTATGGATGGAATCAATACCTATTGAACCCAATGGATATGGATGTTACAGCTGCTATAGTACTGCCTCCTTTACCGGAAGATACTAAGTTCATGGTATCGAGTGAGTTGCTCCAAATGCTCCAAAATCACGATCTATTCACAGGACTACCTTCAGAGGTTCCCCACCGTCATCTTCAGAATGTGGTGTTTGTGTGAATAAGTGTCATGGGAACACAAAACCTTTCTCTTTATGTTGTTGGGTTAAGAGTGTTTCCACTGTCATTGACTGGCAATGCAGCTGCATGGTTGTCTGAGCTTCCTCCGGGCACTATCGCAAGTTTGGTTGAACTTTAGAGAGTATTCCTTGACAGATACTTCCCGAGATCTAAGAAGTTGAAGCTCAAGGATCAAATCAATAACTTTGAGCAATTGCCACGCGATTCCATTAGCACAACATAGGAGAGGTTTACGAAATGGTTGAGGATGGTTCCCAATCACAACATTGTCGATGATGCCTTGGTCAAAAGTTTCTATCAGGCACTTGATGAGAATAATCAAGCTTACACCGATACAATCATGGGAGGCATGTTTCTAGACCAACCTTTTGCATTGAAAGCTCGGGAATGGATCAAGTGGTCAAAACAAATAGAGCATGGGGGAAACGAGAGAGACGTGTGATGAAACCTTCTTGTGCAGTCAATAACAACAATGAGCAAGCAAAGGTGAATGAAGAGATTATGGAGCAACTTGCTCATCTTTGCACAAGCATGGACTTAGTCTTGAAGTAAAACCACGCAAGCGTCCATGCGGTCACTCACCAACCTTCGAAGTCTCCTACCTTTGATGATCTATTCTTTGATGAGGATGCATGTTTTGTAAGCAACCAAGCGTCGGGCTTTTGGAACACCCCCTAAGGGTCCAATTTTGACTATTGGAGGCAAGGTTCTGGGAATCAAGGTTGGAACTTCAATCGTGATGGGATGTATAATGACAACCAGGGTGGATACTATGACAGAGAGAGTGCCAGACACATAATAGGGAAGAAGAGAGGGCCATAGAAATGGTTCTTATATGCCACCACATAATCATGATGCCGGATAAAAGAAATTCTAGGATTGAAGATATGTTTGAAAAATTGTTGAAACGAGCCGACCACCAAGAGGAGACTATAAAGGGAATGAAAGCAGATATTTCAAGTATTAACCAAAAAATAGAGTCTCACTCTGGTGCAATCAAGCAACTTGAACAACAATTTGGGCAAGTGTCTTCACAATTGAACCAATGCAAAAGGACCCTAAAAATAAAGGGCATTGGATGGCAGTGATGAATCGGAGTGGAAAAAGCACAATGGATCCTCCTATGCCAGTTATTGTGGATGAAGTTGATGAGAAGGGTCTTGGTGGTGAAGTTGAGGTTTAAGGAGAAGATCTGAAGGTTGGTGGGTCACAACAAGAAGAAGTAAGGGAGCTTGAGAAATCACAACCAATTCCTAAACCTCCTCCTCCTTTCCCTCAAAGGCTTAAGAAAAAGGAAGAGGAGTGTAAATTCAAACAATTCCTCTCAATGTTAAAGAAACTCTCCATCAATATACCCCTTCTAGAAGCTTTGGAGAAAATGTCCGGGTATGCTAAATATATGAAGGATTTGATCACCAAGAAATGCACTTTGTGCCAAGAGTTCTCGCAAGAACTCCAACAATGCAGTGCAATTATGAACAAATGCCTTATGCAAGAATGAGAAGACCCCTGGGCATTCATCATCCCTTGTACCATTGGTGATGTCGAGTTAGCAAGAGCATTGTGTGACATAGGAGCGAATATCAATCTAATGCCTGTTGCGGTATTCAAAAAGCTTGGCCTTGGTATTCCTACCTCGACAAGAATGAGGTTTCTTATGGTGGACCAAACCATTAAAAAGCCGAAAGGAATCCTTTTCAATATGCTTGTTAAAGTCGATAAGTTCATCTTTCCAGATCCTCGATTGCGAAGTTGATTTTGAGGTGCCCATCATTTTTGGGAGACCATTTCTTACCACTGGGAGAGCCCTAATGGATATGGATTTAGGTCAGTTGCGGTTTAGGGTTAATAATGCATAAGTCATGTTCGATATTTACCAGTACATGAAACATCTGGACGAATTTAAGAGCGAGGTGTGGACCCTTGATCATTGTCAATGAAGAATGATGATAAAGTCGAGCCACGACGTTAAACGAGGTGCTCCTTGGGAGGCAACCCTAGCATTTTGATAATTGTTGGCTTGTGTTAAGTGTTTTTACTTGTTTAAATTCTTAGGTATAAGGTGTTAGTTTGTTTTTATTTTTGAAAGACATTAGTGCAATTGTAATGCTTTGGGAATAGTTGTGTTTTGAGACTTGGTTTGTAGGTAAAATGTGGAAGAACTGAAGATCTGGAAAAATTGGACTTGGAGCAGCTCCTATGAGTCATAGTCTCTACTATGATTCATATTCATGCCTCATAGGGTGAAACAGTAAGTATTTGAAGTTGTCTCATACACTACGAGCCAACCTTACGAAAAGTAGAATCCCTTACAAGTCGTAAGAGGGGTTCGTAGTGCCCAGGTGTGATTATTAATTATTTGTTTTACCAAGTGTTGGGTCTAGTGAATGATCGGGACCTACGAGTCCTAAGACATTATACGACTCGTAGTAGGTGTCTCTTAGGCCCGATCTACAGCTTTTTAAAATCTTACTCGATTTGCTTATAAAAGGGGGTCAAAATTATTTTTGACCCCAAATTTTAAAATATCTTACCCTAAGTCGACAGAAAACCTCTTCCTCATCCCGCAAATCCTTCTCCGATCAAGTGAAGATTGCCACATCATTTTCCGGTGAAGATTCAAGTGAGGGTATAAATTTCTAGGGTTTCAACACGAAATTTGTCCCTCTTTGCTTAGGTTCATTTATCAATCCGACTGGTAAGCTCTTCGGCTACATTTCTCGAACTTTGTTGATGAGTTTGATTCCTATCTGAGTATAAGTTTTATTTGATCATATTTAAACATGTCTTATATTGATTATTAAGCTAGACTTGTAATTTAGGGTTTATAGGCTTTCAAAGAGTTGGGTTATGAAGTAAACCTTTTAGAAACTCTTGAGTGGGTGATTGTGAGTACGAAATGTGTGATATTTTGTATGTGATGTGCAATTCTTGCTCATTTATGATTTGAACGGTTGTCGGAATTGAATTTTAGGTAGTGTGGGTGTGCGATACCTATGCTTGATCATTTGGGATTGGATTGAATTGCTATGTGTGGAAATTGCATCCCTGGGAGTATTTTGTAGTTGTTAAGTGCTAGTTTGCAAAGTACTCTGTGGTTGGTGTGTTTGACGAAATGTAGAATCAATTTTTACTCTTAGGGATAATGGACGTTTTAAATTGCCAAAGAGTATAGAATGGATAATATGTCATTTAGTCGCGCCTTACTCTTATTTGCATGATTAATATCTTTTCACTCATATTCTTATCAGAATGATGAAATGATCAATAAAAGCCTACTTGTTATACTTATAACATGATTTGGTCTAATATCTTTTCAGTCATATTAATTAAAACATATTTTTACACTAACTAATATGTTTTAATGTCGGGATGTTATGCTCTTAATGATTAAACATATCTCCTCATTAATAGTGGATTAAAATTTATCTTTAACAACCGAAAAAATTTATAAGTGTATTTATAACGATCGAAAAAAATTTGGTCGCTATAAGTTTATTTATAACGACCTAAAAAGAATTTGGTCGCTATAAATATATTTATAACAACCGAAACAAATTTGTTCACTATAAGTGTATTTATAATGACTGAATTCACTTCCCTTCATTAAGAAATAGTCACTATGATTCTTTTTCTTATACTGTGAGTAAATCATATTTCTGCCACCCCCTTCAGTTGGTAAGCCGCCAACTCCGCCTTTTTTTCTGATTTAACACTCATGATAGCCAACACTTTGTAAACCTTATCAATGAACTCTTGAGGATCCTCAAAAACCTTTGACCCATAGGACTCCTGTGGATTCATCCTCATGAAGTCTATCACCTTAGATCCCGGAGTAGGAGCAGGAGTGGCTTGGGCCCCTTGATTGACTTGATGAGCCATAGGTTGAGCTAGCAAAGTGATAGCATCATGGACATCACCATTAGCTGGTTGTTCCTCGGGAGTGCGGGCTCTCTGTCCTCTTGTGTTAGGCACAATCTAGAATAGCAAATAACAATCTTTAGGGGGGGAAACTTTACCTATATTCTATAGCTTGACATAGATTAAGAAGAAGGGAAACATTTCCTAAAACGTATCATTGACTCCTACTCGTAGTTGTGGTGCATAACATAACCATCAATAAGACTCTAGTCAATGTCGTGTGTTGGATGTTGAGTGGGAGAGTCATGATGTGGTAGTCAATGATAGATTAATCTCTTGCTAAGGTATGTAGGTTTTAGCTATTGGGTTATTCCACCCATGGTGCCCTTATCTCTCTTTTACTCAATTTGCATGATTTAAAGTTGATTTTACATGTGGGTCTTGTATATTAAGAAATTTACAGCACAGTGATTTTAGTGCATAAAAGTATGTTTGTTTTAGCATGTTTTAAGCTCTAAATCTTGGATCTAACATTGGATTTGATGAGGGGTTTTGATGTGAATGTCTTGTGGGTGTTAAAGGTGTTGATTGATGGTTGTACAACAAATTCTCTTGCATGATTTCATCTTTAAATTACATGATTTTTTACCCCTATTACACCCCCCCCCCCAAGTGTTTGATAAAATGTCCGGCTAGGGGTTTTTGTGGAGTTGATCCAAAGCATGAGATATGATATGAATAACTATGTGATTATGAAATGAGCTGATGTACATGATAAAGTCTAGATAAAGTGTTGCATTAGACCATGCCAAATTCGGGGGTACTAAGAATAGAATAAACTAGATGGGGGTTCGTACTTATTAACCTAGGGAAGGGTTTGTACTTTTCCAAATGGTGATCGGGCAGCATCATCACTAACCTAGATGGGGGTTTGTACTCATCAACTTAGGGAAGGGTTTGTACTTATCCACCATGGTGATGGGGCGACATTATCACCAACAGAGATGAGGGTTCGTACTCATCCACCTAAGTGATAGAATGATATCATCACTAACCTACCAAAGGGTTGTACATTTGGAAATCCAGCTTGGTCTCTTCTACACATATGATATTATATATGAGCATGAGTTACTCACACATGTTTTACTTATGCATTGATCATACATGCCATATTGTTATGTTATGCCTATTTCCTATTGTTACGCAATTTGGTTCTGATACCTATCTCTTGTTGCACTGCATATTACATAATTAGTACATTACAAGGTACTAATGCATACTTTATGCCCACATGATGTCACCATGTAGGAAATGGTGCCCAAGTTGATCGTCCTCCTCGATGTGGCTAGTTCACTGCTATTCAAGCTAGTTGGTGAGTCCTCCACTTCGGGGACCTTAGTCTATGTTTCTTCTATTATGCATTAAGACACTCTTCTTTATTGTCTATTTTGATTATGAGGGTGAGCCTAGTTACTTTATCTTGGCACTTGCTTTTATCTATGTATTAAAGGTGTTTGTTGGACATGTTATGTATCTATGATACGAGTTTAACTCTTGTCTTTTGACCAAGGATGTGTAATGATGCTATAAGAGGCTTGCTTGGGGTCTCTTTCAGTTCCCCTTGCATCGTGTCACGTCTAGGCCCTAGGCTCGGGTCGTGACATCATGGGTCTTATCTATTATGAATTTAACTGCACACTATGTTGGGGCTTATGAAATGGTGATTGTTTAGCAAGTTTTGAGATATGATTCAAATTTCTAATGTGAGATTTGATGAAGGTTTTTGACGTATCTTGCTTGAGACTGTTACCAAGTATCTATTGATGCTTTTACACCAAATTTTCGATCATGATTCCACTATTGAATCACATGCTTTTACACTAGCATCGCACACCTGACAAATGTTTGATGAAATGTGTGGTTATGATTCCGTGAGGAGTTGAAGGTCCAATGCATGTCTTATGAGTTAAATGACTTTATGATGATGAAACTACATTTTATTTATGTTAACTTCATGATGAACTTCTATAGTGTAGTGAGGAGACCAAGCCTATCTTGGGGGGTTGTAGGCCCGAGTAACCACATTGAGGGGTTGGTACCTTGGTTACCTAGTACGGGGGTAGTAGGCTTGTATAACCAAGGGGTTGGTACCGTGGTTTCCTAGTACGTGGGATAGTAGGCCCGTATTATCATATTGAGGGGTAGGTACCTCATTAACCACATTGACGGGTTTGTACCTTGGTTGCCTAGTATGGGGGGTAGTAGGCTCGTATAACTATATTGAGGGGTTGGTACCTCATTAACTATATCGAGGGATTTGTACCTCGATTGTATATATGGATGGTCGCTTGCAACAAATATATTATGTTCTATATAAGTATGCTTTACTTAAAGCATCATTCATACATTCCATATTGTTATTATGCTATCTATTGGATATTATTATGCATTATCCCTATGTTGGCTACCTATTGTTGAATTGCATCCTATATACTTAGTATATTCAAACGCACAAACACATACTCTATGCCTACATGATGTTACCATGTAGGAAATGAAGCCCTGCTTTATCCTCCTCCAATACGTGGCTAGTACGATTTCTTCAAAATTTGTTGGTGAGTACTCCATTCCGGGGATGATGTTTACGATCTTATGCTATGTTCTAAGACTACCTTTTATTTATGTATGTATTGACTATGAGGGTGAACCTGGTTGCTTGTCTTGGCACCCGCTCTTATCTATGTAGTAGAGGTGTTGTTGGACATGATATGTATTTTTCTATGAGCTTTTACTCTCCCTTGACTCTTGTTGATTATAATATGAAAGATGTCCCTTAGCCCTGGTTCTTCCTTAGCTAAGGATGTGTAATGATGTGCTAAGAGGCTTGCTTGGGGTCCTTTCGGGTTACCCTTGTGTCGTGTCACATCTAGGCCCTAGGCTTTGGTCATGACACTAAGGAATCTTTTATTTTCTTGCATCCAGTATAAGATTTTTCTCTCTTTTTCTACCCATTCCTAACTCTTCCCATGTTTTATGCTTTTACCCTTAGGCCGGCCACACTCAACTTAGGCTTTTAGCATGTATTGATGTACACAATATCTCTCCTTCGAATCAGGGCCACTTTTAGTTGCCACCCTCAACTTAGGTTTTTTTCATCAGTCAAAGTGTACCATGCTCAAGGAAGACCAGGGAAAATGTCATGATTTTAGACCAGATATGGCTAGGCAAATTAAGTGTTTTGAAAGAATTGGTACATGTAAGGATCAAATATTTGGAACAAAGGATAAATAATCATTTTGGTTGGTTAGTTTTAGGCTAAAGTGGACTATTTAAAGAACAAAGGCCTAAGATCCGTTCCTAATCCATTTAATCTATGATCTGACTTAGAGTAACAAGGCAAGTTCTGAATTAGCACAAAATGCATGAATTTAGCAAAAGACGCTCACACTCTCGTGGCATTGCATACATTATCAACAAAAAACTCATATAT
>JAPFFP010046827.1:0-10739 GCA_026153255.1 Solanum medicagineum | reverse complement strand
AATACAGAGTTTGTCCAACAATACCTCTAACATAGATTGGGGCGGGGCCAAGACAACTTTCCTGGCTCTCCCTCATAGTCATAAGCATCTAAACAAAGAAAAGAGTCTTTACATAACACAGGATCAATAGCTATTGTCCTCAGAGTTGGGGACTCACCAATCTTGCTTCAAAAGATAGTACTAGCCACGTGGAGGAGGAGGATGGTCAAGTGGAGCTCCAGTTCCTACATGGTAACGTTATGTAGACATAGAGTATGCGTTAGTACGTTTGAATGTACTAAGTATATAGGATGCAATGCAACGAGAGATAGGCAACATTAACAAAATGCATATACATAAGCAAGAGACGGTATATTAGCAACATGGCATGCATGATCAATGCTTGAAGTAAAACATACTTATATAGAACATATTACATGTGTAGTAAGAGACCGTCATTATGGAATCCAAGGCCTACCACCCCCTTGGAGAAGCGATTGAGGTATCAACCCCTCAATTGGTTTATGGTTGTCACACCCTATCATCCATGGTGATTGAGGTATCAACCCCTCAATTAGTTGATGGTAGTCACACCCTGCCATCCATGGTGATTCAGGTATCAACCTGGTAGTCACACCCTACCATCCATGATGATTGAGGTATCAACCCCTCAATTGGTTAATGGTAGTCACACCCTACCATCCATGATGATTGAGGTATCAACCCCTCAATTGGTTGATGGTAGTCACACCCTGCCATCCATGGTGATTGAGGCATAGCACCCCCCCCCCCCTCCTCAACAAGGTGTGGTCAACTTGTAACACTATAGATACTTTTCATGAAATCAACACATATATACATTACTTTCATCATCATAAAGTCACTTGACTCATAGGCCATGCAATATATCATCAATAGCTCAAGAACCCTAAATTGGACATTTTATCAAACACTTGGTAGGTGTATAATGCTAGTTAAAAATTATGCAATTCAAGAGTGCAATCATATGAGAAAACTTAATGTAAATCAACCCACCAACACTTGGTAACACACTTATGCAAGTTACGTTAAAACCCTTCATCAAATCTCATCATAGAACATGGATTCATAGTTCAAAACATGCTTAAACAGTCCACATTTCATTAAAACTCCAACATAGTTTATAATCAAATTCATAATAAGAATACCCATAAGTAAATCCACTTGAAAACATGTAATTTGTATAAAAAGGAAGGTTGGGCATCAGGGTGAAAGGGCTCAATGGTTGAAACCCACATACCTCAACTTTAGAGATTCCCTTGATGAAGATTGGAATGAGAACTTGAAGCTTGAATGAAATCCTTAGATCCGGAATGAGTTTAGAATGTTAGAGTGAAATATTTGTCTAAGTGTTAGAGAGAGTTTTTGGGAAATGTCTTGAATGATATGGGGTTGAAAAATGACTGAGTATAGATGTTTTTACGCATGGGAAGGCTTAGGCCCAAAACCCAAAGGCCTTAGACCGAACAAGAGATAACTGGCAACATTTAACACTGGTCCGCGACGCAGCCACGGGTGCGGATCAACACTGGATGAGGAATTTTTGGGAAAATGAAATTTTGATATGGTAGCTCTAAAATGGAGGTTAGACCCATTTCCCACTCAATTTTTCCCCCTGATCACAAATATGAAGTCGGATTTTTCACACACGAATTTTGAGATATATGAATATTACGAATATGGGCATTTTCCAGGCATTTTTTCGTGTACTTTTTGGGGTATTTCAATATTAAGTGTTTTTCTTTGCACAGAGATTAGTTTTTAAAATATTGTATGTTTTTATAAGTTTGTATAGTTATATTTATTAAATAGATGACAATCTATTCAATTTCATCCCAATTTATTTAATTCGTAGCCTCTTTAATCTAATTTATTTCAATTCTAGTCAATTTCTTTGCAATTTATTTTAATTTCAGCCGGTTCCTACACAATATCTTTCATTCCAGCCTAAATTGAGTCAATTTATTGCTCAATTTCAAATTTCTAATCCAGTTTTATTTAATCAAATCCACATATTTCATTTTTTTTAATTTGGATCCGACCCATAATGAAAAGAATTAATCTCATCCATTCAATTTTAATCTAGGTCAAACACATCTCTAGCCCCTTAAACTTGGCCTCAAATGTCATTTTGGCACTCAAACTCAACTTTGTTCCATTTTAACCCTTCAACTCTATTTTTATATTTCATTTTGACATTTCTATCTAAGGAATCAGCAAAACATGGGAGAGTGTACTTCACATGCCAAGACATGACATAAAAGGCAATTAAAAATACATACACAACCTCTAACTTGACTTTATTTTTTTTTTTTTGACATTTTATCTTGCGTTTGTTTTATTTTAACATTTCAACTTTATTTTTTATGTGGCATTTAAACACAATTACTTAATTTTAATTTTAATATCGACGTTTGTCCATTAGTTTTAAAAGAAATTCTTAAAGAATTAACAGCCAACTTTTTTAAAAAAATAATATCTTTTTAGAGTTTCTCTATAATTTTTAAATAAAAAAATAACCAAGGAAAGTGTGTTAGTTTCTTTTTTAACTAATTAAATAATTTAAATAATATACGATATTTTTATTTTTTTCCACATTCAAGTTTTGTGGATTTAACTCAAATACTAGTCTGCGTCTTTTGTATCACAAAGCTTTGTGAGTTAAATGTACAAAAGCTTGAATACGGGAAAATAAAATATATATGATGTTATTTAATTTAATTGATTATTTAAACAAGAAAACCAACGTACTTTCCTTGAGTAATTTTTAAAAAAAAATATAGAAAAACTCTAAAAAAATTATTTTAAAAATTGTTTGCTAATTCTTTAAGATTTTTTTTGAAAACAAACGGACAAACGTCGATCTAAAATAAAAAATAAAAATAAAGAACAAATATAAAAATAAAAAAAAAGTTGTCTCTTAATTCTTTAAGAATTTCTTTTAAAACTAACGGACAAACGTCAATATTAAAATAAAAAAATAAAAATACAAAACAAATATAAAAATAAATCAAATTAAAATTAGTAATTGTGTTTAAATGCTACATAAAAAATAAAGTTGAAAAGTTAAAATGAAACAAAGACAAGATAAAATGTCAAAATAAAAAATAAAGTCAAGTTAGAGAGGTTGTTTATATATTTTTAATTGTCTTTTATGTCATGTCCCGGCATGTGAAGTAAACTATCCTTATTTTGTTTCTTTCTTAGATAGAAGTGTCAAAATGAAATATAAAAAATAGAGTTAAAGGGTTAAAATGGAACAAAATTGAGTTAGAGCGCGAAAATGATATTTGAGGCAAATTTAGAGGCTAGAAATGCGTTTGGTAAATTAAAGATTCAAAGTAATTCTTAATTTTTATTTTCATTTTAATGTTACACCCCCAGACCCTAATTCATTTTCCATTTTTCCTCTCTCTCTCTCCACCATGACCACCACTTCTCTTACTCTCTCTCCTCGCCGGGAAACTCCATTCCGTGTCACCGCCGCTGAGGCCGGCGAAACGTAGACCCGTCTCCTCCCTCTTTCCGCCACTGGCCGCCGCCAGCGGACTACCTCAAACGACCAAATCCACCACCCTTAATTAAACCACCAGACCGTCCGGCGAACACCACCCCACCAGTGCTTTCTCTCCTTCACGTCCGCCTCACCAAAAATCACCATCAAACAGCCCCAAACCATAGCCGCCATCTCCCTCGCCTTATAGCCACTGGTGACCCCTTTATCTCCTCTCGACCCCTCACCTTTCCTCTTCTACCCCATCGCCCGACGAGATCCACCGGCGAGCCCCCTTTTCCGCGGAAAAAACAAACAAAATCCTCCACCAGCCTCTGCTCCTCATCTCCTCCAAACCCGCCACCGGTTTCCTTACCATTTTTTCAACCGGCGAAACCCATACACGATCTCTCCTTTCTCCCCTTTTCTCCTACTGCCCGGCATCACGGGAAAATCAGAACCGGTGAAGGGAGATGCCATTGGGTTCAAGTCTGAATTTATCAAAGAGAATTGAGGATCATTTTTGATTTTGTGTCGGGTTTGATTTCTTATACTGACCCTTTCTTAACTTGACCTTGAATCTGTCTGTTACTCTCATTTTAATGTTATTGTGACATGATTCAGATGTGGCTCTAATTACTTTTGTTCATCGGTTAATACACTTCGTAAGTAATTTGTTTGTTTGCTAGTATTTATCTTGCTGCAAATGCGAGTGAACGTCCTGACATAAAAATAAAAGTTGTTAAACTTGAACTCTCCACGCTGGGTAATTTGATGGTTTCAAACTATACAAGGATTGGTAGTACCTATCGTGTGCCTATTCGTGTTTCACTCATTATTCGTATTAGCTGTAAATCTGCTTATCTGATTATTCCAGTTAGCTTTTGTAAAAATCTGCATTGATTGAATTACATGATTTTTGGAAAGGAGTTCAGATTTTGATTAGATTGAGTCAAAATTGCATAATTGTTTGGCTATCGAGATTATTTAAGGTAAAATTGGATCTTCTTCTAAATTAATTGTGGAAAAGTTTAGTACTTCCTATTTATGGTAAGCATGTTAATTGATTCTTCTGCCTTCTTTAATTTTGAACAGATTGTTACTTCCCTTATTTTGATAAATTTTGTCTAATTGATTCAGTCTCTTGCCTTGATTGATTCACTTGGCTAAATATGGTATATTTTCTTTTCTCGGCTGATTTTTTTCCTTTCACTAAGCTGCCCCATATTCGCTATATAAACAAACCTTCTTATTTACTTGGAAAAAAAAAATCATAAACAATTCTTGAAAACATACACTCTTCATACGAAAAAAAACATATATAATTTACACTTCTAATCTCAACATATTCCTGAAAACTTTGCCCTTCTTGACACAAGCATTGCTCGGAATCCTTGAGATTCTTGTGAACTTGATGTGTCAAGGATTGGGTATTGATTCTACAATGCGTATAGTAATTTATGTGGTAATTTCAGGTACATTTAAATTTTGCAGGTATGTTTCTAATTTGGTTTGTGTTAAAATATCATATAATATCTCTTCTAATATTTATTTTTAGCAGGATTTTTAGTTCGTTCAAGACATGAAGAGTCACTTGAGATGGGGAGGAGGATGGCTTAAAGTTTTTTGTTATTATTATTATGTTGTATCTTTAATTTTTTTTCTCAAATGTTGTAACGAAATATAGTGAAAATTTGGGATGTAGTTAAAAGGGGAGGGAAATTACGTGTTAGCGATTTTTTTTATTTTGTCAATTATATGCTGAACTAATTTGTGGTGATGTTTTGCATATAGACAATTTTAATCTAGGATTTAATATTTTAAAATAAGTCATGTGTGTATTAAAAGGTTTAGATGCGAATAGCATGTTTAACAAATATTTTTTTTTTCCTTGGTTTAAACATGTTTTAGATATCATGCTTATAGGTTTCACGAGTTTTATTTTCTTTGTTTCAAGCATGTCAAAATATATATTTTAGATATTCTGCTTATAGGTTTTTAATTTATTTTACTTTGTTTCAAGCAATGTGTAAGAATATATTTATCATGCCTATAAAATTTAACAAGACTATTGTTTTTTTTCATCATACTTGTAATATTTAGCCTTATAATGAGAAATTATGTCTTAAGATATTTAGTTTTTCACATGATTAAAAGTATTGATTATAGGATTTTGTTTCAAACTTTATTTAAATAATGTTTTGCATTAGAAATCGTGCTTTTAGGGTTTAATATTTTTCACATGTCAGATGTTATGCCTTTAGGATTTAGTGTTTTCTATGTTAGAAACTATGTCTTTAGGATATTTCATATTTTTCATGCTAGAAATCATGTCTTAGGATATTTAATTTCTTACCTTATTAGAAACATGCTTATAGGATTTCATAATTTTTAATCTAGCATACAATTTAAAGATTTTAAAGTTTTTCTAATATTATAAAATATTTTTTCTCAGTAAGTTTTAATATGGTAATGTTTTTAAGAGAATCAAAATCTTTTTTCAAGTTTTAAAATAAAAATGTCCGAATATTATTTGTGATGAATGCACACACTTAGTAAACTTGGTATTTCTTTTTTGCACTTATTTGTGTTTTCAAGCATGTTAGGTATGTGTGGAGGCATACTTGAGAACTTTGTGTTAATTGCGAGTTCTCTATGTTTTGTTGTGACGATGTGTTCTATTAGGAAATCATAAATTCTCTTTTAAATCTAGAACTTACCAAAATTAGAAAAGTCCAATGTCTCCTGGACATTATAGGGATGATAGGCGCTTTAGAAAACGATTAGAATTTTTCATTTTTATTAGTGCGCCTTTAAGATAATAATAAATCAACTTAGGAGGGGTATAGGTATATAGGACCCTCAGAAAGGATGACTCAACTCGAGCTTAATTAAATAGGAAACAATATTGGTTTTCCTTTGGCTTAAATAAGTCAAGTGAGCTAAAAAAGGACAAAATATAATTTTGATCCGAATATAAAAGCCAAGTAACTGATCTGAGTGAAATTAAATCTTGCTTAGTTTAGGATTTTTCTTCTTTGTTTATTTTTCATTAATTGGGATAGTCATTAATTGTTTAATCTCTTTGATATTTATCTGTTTAATTATATTTTATTGTGTTTCATCACTTAGAATTAATTAAAATATTTTAAATTATAGTTCCTTATTTTTTAACCCCCACATAAAATGCGAGATATGGTCGGAATCCACATTTGTGGACCTCGAAGGGTGCCTAACACCTTCCCTTCGAGGTAACTTGAGCCCTTATGCGTTCTCTGGTGACCTTAGGTTTAGATTTAGTTTTACGTTAGATTAGTGTCCTAATGCACCTTAATTCATTAGGTGATGACTCTTCAATACTTCAATTCAAATCCCAAAAGAGTTGTTCCACGATGTCGTCCAGGTTCCCATTTTTCGCGAGAAAAATGAGGCACGACATTCTTGTTCCCACATATGTATGTATGTGAGGTTATGAAATATTTTAAATGCTTCCATTCATGATTTTAAATATGCATTGATCATTCATATCCTATCCTTATTCTTATTGCTATGATTATGCATATTGTTACTATGATGTTTCTTTAATGCATGACATCCCTACATACTTAGTACACTCCACATACTAACATATACTTTCTGCCTACATGATCCAACCATGTAGGGACGAACGACTAGACTACTCACATTCGTGGCTAGAGTTGGACATTACACTTTGAAGATTTTTGATGAGTTCCCATGCTTCGGGGACAAGCCTTATTCATGCTTATGCTTTGTTATGTTGAAACTTATGATTTTATTTTATCTTAAGGGTGAGATAGCATGTTCTAGACCCTGCGAAGATCTATTTCGACGTAGAGGCATGTATACAAGAATTGATATAACTCCCTTTAATGGGAGATTAAGCATTCTTATGTTTTTCGCTTGTTTTACTTCTTATTATGCTTTAATTCTTTGTGTATGCTTATAATATGAACAAGAGGTTTGGATGGGGTCTTTTGAGTTCCACATTCCCCGTGTACGACTAGGCCTAGTTTCGAATCATAACAATATTTGTAGATCTCTTAGCATTTACTTGAAGATCATTTACACTTACTGGCTCTCCAGAACTAATTGAAACTTTCTACTCATAATCATCTTCTACCGTAATTTTTTATTTAGATCCAACAACTTCTACCTGCTCATTACTCACGAGAACTCGTTCAAATAATACTTTACCACTTCTAATTGTAACAATTATGCTTGGTCAATTTCCCTCGAATTCTACATAATATCAACAGATAAAATACCATTCTTTCATTGATTAAACACCATAGAAAGTTGTCCCATTTGATACTCAAGCTGCTTAACAAATGTGGAGTATGAATCTACAAGTTGACTCATATCGAAGAGGTCACTCTTCATCTTCTTAATTCCAGATCGGTAAATTCCACTCTTTGTAAGACATCTGTCGATGTATCTTCAATTTTGGAGCCTCCAACTTCATTATTAGCCCACTCAAGATTTTCAAGAGACACATATTCCTCACCTTCATTATTGTTTAAGCCGTTCTTGTTATTTGAGTTCTCTTAATATTGATAACTAGCTCTGTCATAATAATTCTCCATTTGATAGTTTTAACCTTGATTTCTATAACCATCCCCAAAAACCTTATGATTATTTAGATACTTGGCCTCCTACTCTGAATTAATTTTTTATTTCCCTATGTTGTTAAATCAGTCCCTATGAACTAATATTTATTTTTTCTGATCCACCTGAAAAGGTAAACTTGCCTGCATTATTTTGTTACAAGAATGTACCTTTTTGATAGTTTTATCTTCTAATATATGTTAAAAATATTGCTCTAAATAACTTATTTCTTTCAGGAATATTCTTTTAGTCTATTTTTTATTATTCAAATATTAGGAAAACACTGTTGTTAAATTTAATGAGGTTATTTATGATTGCATTGAGAATGGACAAATTATCATCTACTTATGTAAAACCCGGTGAAAAGACCAAAATACCCCTAGAATTGACCATGCAGGTAACGCATCTTCCCATGCTCCGTTCTCGAATCTGAGATCGGATCTGCGATCAGCGCGAAACATTGAGTGGAAAAATGGTCTCGACTCGATTTTAAAGCAACCGAGGCAAATTAAAATTTTTGCTAATTTTTCCGAACAGTGATGTTTCCGCGCCCATGGCGCGACGCGCTAGGGACGCGGAGCCACACTTAAGTTTTTTTTGGTTATTTTCGATGGGAAGCAGATTTCGCGAAAAATGGAAAAAATATATAAGTCCGCGTCTGAGGCGTGACACGGACATTGTATAAATTTTTTTGATTTTTCGCTCTTTAATTTGGTTGGGGGGGGGAAGGCGAGGTAGTTCCGACCTTTTCCACCCCCTCCGACTTTAGATAGTCAGTTTTCACTCAGTTTATTTATAAAAACGAGTATTCCTTTTCATTAACACTAGATTAAGTTCAAGAATACTCAAGCGTAGAACCAAGAACAGTTAGGGCATCTAAGAAATTCCTCCAATTCTCTGAGCATTCTTTTCCCAGATATGTAAGGCCCTCCAAAAACTATTTTATAGATATTTTAGAAATTATATGTTAGTTTCATCCAAGAATTGTCACGTACTAGTTGAGATCAAAGTTCATGTATTTCTGTGAAGTTTATTAAATTTCTGTTCATACGAATAGACTCTTGATAAGTATTATGATTCTTGATTTCTTTATCATTAACTTAAAGTATTGCTACCAAGATTTATAACCATGGATGATCTACTGTAAATTTTACATTGGTTTCATGAATACCCATAAAGCTTAAAGTTTGAGTTGAGTTTAAGAATCATTTTATTTGAATTGCTTTTGTACTATAGATGAGTAACTCATACGTTTGAAAATATTTGAGAAGATACTAGTTTCCATGAAGGTAAAGAGTTTAGATGAGAAAGTTAAATATCTAAGTTATGCTAAGTACCCGAAAGGCCAAAGATTTTGAGAATTCATATTCTTTAAGTTATGAGTTATATAAAAGTCATTTTGGGAGTAGTATTGAGCACCGATATGAGTGAGAGTAGAATTAATTACTTGAACTCATAAACTATGTAGCTAGCATAGGATAAGATTGTACCAAGGTACATTCTTCATTAGCCACTAAGATAGCCTAGTTTTGGGATAGATCCACTCCCCTAGTTCTTCATCCCCTACCCCGACAAAGTACGGGATGGGTCTGGCAGCGTAGGCAAGATGTTGTATCACCATGAAGCTCATAGTGGTGGTTGTCGATTAGAGAAACTCCCCAAGTAAAAGCAAGTTATGATTTTCATACAGATTTTTAGCATGGTTGTTTCTAGCATGTTTATTTTCAGCATACAGAGTATTTATCGCACATGTTAGTCTATTTTGATATATGCTTACGTACTTTGAAATGTTGTGTTATCCCGAGTTTTGTTTTATCCATCTTACATACCGTACATTCCACGTACTGAAGTCCTTAGGACCTGCATCATTTTATGATGTAGATGCAGGTGACAGAGTCCTTCAGCAACTACTTCGTTGAGGACCAGACATCTTCCAGATCTCTTCTCAGTCTGAGGCTTGGAGTTGTTTATGTTTTCCTTTCAGCATTTATTTTCAGTTATGGCTACTTGGGGTTTATCCATGTAGTCCTTTCACACTATTCTAGTAGAGGTTCCATAGACTATGTGTCAGATACTTCAGTTCTGGCTGATTGATTTAATTGTTGAACTATTTCCCTTTTTCAGTTTATTCAAACAAGTTTAGTAGCTTTATGTTATTTATTTAAGCCTTTCCACTAATATTTAGGTCTTTCGCTGAGTAAGTAGCCAAAGCAAGTGGTTCGCTTGGGACCAGCAATGGTTCTGAGTACTAGGTACGTCTACGGTATAGGCTCAGGACGTAACAAACTTGGTATCAGAGCACAGAGTTCAAGACTCCTAGGGAGTCTATGGAATTGTGTCTAGTAGAGTCCGTATTATAGGTGTGAAGCGCGCCACATCTATAATTGGGAGGCTATATGGCATTAGGAAGTGTCACCATTAGATTGCTATCCTTTGTCTCATGCTTCAAAGTTTATCTCTGCTAAGTCCCTCCTAACTCGTGCATTCACACCATGTTTTTCAGATCATGCCTCCATGCAGAGTCGACAGACCAACAAGGGGCATGAGCACCCAGCCAAGAGAAATGTAAACCAGTCTAGCCCAATTCCTGAGGGACCTAGAG
>JAPFFP010046826.1:0-10739 GCA_026153255.1 Solanum medicagineum | reverse complement strand
TCTTCCATGTGTCTATGTTGAGGAAGTGTGTTGGTGACCCAAGTGTCATTATGCTTCTTGATGTTGTGGGTGTTGTTGAAGAAAATTTGACTTATGAAGTGGTTCTGGTAGAGATTTTGTATAGACAAGTGAAGAGCTTGAGGAACAAGGATGTTGCTTCCGTCAAGGTGCTTTAGAAAAACCAACAAATTGAAAGTGCCACATGGGAAGCCGAAGCGGACATGCAAAAGTGATATCCCTATCTCTTCCATTCTACTCAAGACTAAGGTACTAATTCTAAGTCCCCTATGTGATGTTAAGTCTTACGTATCAGCCTTTATGTCATTTACGTGCATTTCATGTTTATGTAGACAAGTTCATGGTAATTTTCACACTTATGTTGAGACTTTTGAAAATGATGTTTAAGTGCATTGTTACATTCTTGTTGGGGATGATCTCTTCATGATTATCCATATTATATATGTTTCTTTGACATTCAGAGACGAATGTTCCCAAGGGGGAGATATTGAAACGATCCCAAAAGTGCCCAAAAATATGCCTCGAAAGTACCCATAATCGTAATTTCAATATATATCAAAATCCGTGGATGATATCGAAAATCAGACTTTATATTCATGATCAAGGGGAAATATTGAGTGAAAAATGGGTCCAACCCAGATTTAGAGAACCGTATCAGTATTTAAGTTTCAAAAATGTAATTTCCAGAGAGGTTTCCATGCCCCTAACATGACGCGACCACGGGGCGAACATATGTATATTTTTGCCAGTTTTTGTTGTTCGATCCAAGGCCTTTAGGTATTGGTCCTAAGCCTCTCCATGCATAAAAGCACCTATAGTTATTCATTTTTTCAACCTCATATCATACAGGACATTCTTTCCATCAATCTCGGATGGAGCCAAAGATTGACTATTTTTTAGTTTTGGAGTATGATGGAATAAAGCAAAATGGCTCTTTAAACTGTCTGCGCTTCTTTCCTTTGTGAAGTAGCAGTTAGTCAACGCAACTTTCGACGCTCCTCATGGGTCATCTGGAAACAGCCACTTTATGTTTTTAAACATAGGGGTTAGGCTGCGTACATCCGATCCCCCCTCACCCCGCAATGAGCGGGAGCCTTTTGAGTCACTGGGGTATGTTGATGATGTTAATGATGATATCATACAGGACATTCCCCAAAACCTTCTTAAACACCTAAACAAATATTTCACTCAAAATCAAGGGTTCCAAACTCATTCTGAAACTTAAGGAATTCACTCAAACTTCAAGTTCTCAATCAAATCTTCATCAAGGAATTCTCCAAAGTTGAGGTATGTGGATTTCAACGATTGGGTCCTTTCATCGATGGTGTCCAACCTTCCATTTTACATACATAGCATGTTTCTAAGTTGATTTATTTATAGTTAACTTATTATGAATTTGGTTATAAAGTATGTTGGGGTTTCATAAAATTCTGACTGTTTAAGCCTATTTTAAGCAATGAATCTATCATCCATTCTCTTATTTGAAGAAGGGTTTTGATGTATCTTGCATAAGTGTATTACCAAGTGTTAGTCGGTGGTTTTACATGAATTTTTCTTTCATGATTTCACTCTTAAATTTCATGGTTTTATGCTAGCATTACACATCCGCTAAGTATTTGATAAAATGTCCATTTTTTTATTCTTTAGCTATTGATGATCATTGCATGACCTATGACATGAATGACTTTATGATGATGAAAAGAGTGTACATATGAGTTGTTATCATGGAAAGTATCTATAGTTTTGCAAGTGACCATACCAAAGATGAGGGGTATATACCTCATCCACCTTATCCGGTGGTGATAATCCCGTTCTACCATAGATAAGGGGTATATACTTCATCAACCTCATCGGGTGGTGGCAATCCTGTACTACCATAAATGAGGGGTATATGCCTCATCCACCTTGTCGGGTGGTGGCAATCCAACACTACCATAGATGAGGGGTATATACCTCATCCACCTTCCAAGCGGGTGGCATGCCTTGGATTCCAAGTACTAAGTTTCTTGGTTTATGATGATAGTCTCTTATTACACATGCCATATGTTCTATATAAGCATGTTTTACTTCAAGCATCATTGATGCATGTCATGTTGCTAATATACTATCTCTTGCTTACGATTATGCATTTCGATTATGTTGCCTATCTCTTGTTGCATTGTATCCTACATACATAGTACATTCAAACGTACTAACTCATACTCTATGCCTACATGATGTCACCATGTAAGAACCGGAGCTTTACTTTATCACCTACCTCCACGTGGCTAGTACCATCTCTTCAAGCAAGCTTGGTGAATCCCCAACTCCGATGACGATATCTTTTGTTCCTATGTATGCAAAGACTCTCTTTATCTTGTTGTATGCTTTTGACTATACGGGTGAGCCCGGAAAGTTGTCTTGTCCCTTGCTAAATTCTAAGTTTAGAGGTGTTGTTAGACAAGTTGTGTAATGATGCTATGAGCTTTGACTCTCTTGACTCTTGTATGTTTTAAGCTATGAAAGATTCCCTTAGTCCCTTTGCCTTTATTTCTAATATGTTCTTGTTGTTTTATTGCTTCCGCGACCAAGGATGTGTAATGATATGATAAGAGGCTTGGTTGGGGTCCCTTGGGATTCCTCATTCACCGTGTCACGTCTCGGCCCTAGGCTTAGGTCTTGACACACAAGGATCACGATTTTACCACAGTCTCAATACATTAAACTCATCTTAATATAAACATTGATGTCATCATGATATCTATATACTAATCTCATCTCTAATTAGACATCATCTAAGTATCAATATCAAACCAATCACACGATCATTGTCACGACTCAGTCCTATGTCCTAGACGTGATATCGTGAATGGGGAACACAAAGGGACCCCAAACAAGCCTCTTAGCATGTCAATCACATATCCTTGGTCATGGAAGCTATATAAGAATTACAAGATATTATAAAAAGGGAAGCGGGACTAAGGAAAGTCTTTGATAATCACAAAAGCAATAAAGAGTCAAGCTCATAGCATCCTACAACACCTCTAACTTGGAATGGAGTGGGGGCCAAGACACTTTCCGGGCTCACCCTCATAATAACTAGTGTTCAACATAAACAAGTCTCAACATAGCAAGAGTAACTTAGATATTGTCCTTGGAATTGAGGACTCACGAATGATTTTCTCTAAAGTACTGAGCTAGCCACGTCGTGGAGGATGATCAAAAGGAAGTCCGATCCTTACATGGTAATATCATCTACACATAGAGTATGCATTAGTACATTTAAATGTACTAAGTATGTGAGGTTCAATGCAACAAAGACATAAGCCAATATAATCAAAATGCATAATCATAATCAATAGATATATATAATCTCAATGCGGCATGCATGATCAATACTTGTAGCAAAACAGGTGTTCAGATCATTCAAAATGCATAATATATCATACATATGTGGGAAGAGACTCTTACCGACATAAGTAAGACCAAGCAAGCTACAACTTAGAATCCTGATGAATACCTCTCATCGGTAAAGAGGTAGTCTACTTACCAAGGTAAACCATATTTCACCTTATGGGAACATGACCCATTTCGTATAAAGTAACCCTCCTTATGGGAACATGACCCATTTTCAGAAAGGATTTTATGATAAAGTGCACTAGATGGATCCACTAGACTAGCAAGGGTAAAGTATCATCCTAGGTTGGCACATAGTTTGAAGAAAGAAGTATGGACCCTTGAAGATAGTCCATGCCGACATCCAATCCATCGGTGCTAAGTCTAATCCCACGAAATGCTTGAAATAATCATACTTTAATCATAACATGAATAGCTTGTAAGAACATGACTTGAGTAGCTCATAAACATGCTTGACCTCTACTAGTGAGCCTAATTTGAACATGAGAATAGATAATAATCATATATGAACCCTTGGTTTAACATGAATGGATCACCTGAGGTAAAAATCTTGAAAAAGGGTTTAACTTGATACTTGTAAGATCATAGATACTTTTCATGAATTCAATAGATGCTTGAAAGCCCTTAATCATCATGAAGTCCCTTGACTTGTAAATCATGTAACAAATCATCAATAACTAAGGAATTCTTGTCATGTCATTTTATCAAACACATGGTGAGTTCATGATACTTGTACAAAATCATGTAATTCAAGAGCAAAACGAGATGAGTAAACTCAATGCAAATCAATCTGCAAACATGTAATAAAACCCTTATGTAAATACCTTGAAATCCATCACAAAAGCTCATGATAGTTCATAGTTTCATAGCTCAAAACATGCATAGTCTCAATTGACATAATCAATTCATGGAGTACAATTGAAATAGACATTCATGCATAATCAATCAATACTTGATAAAACCCCAACATGATTTATATTCAAATTTCATAATAATTGATACTCATAGGTAATACAATATGAAACCATGCAATTTTCATAAAAAGAGAAGGTTAGGCTCCATGGGTGAATGGACCAATGAATGAAGATCCACATACCTTAAGCCTTGAATTCCTTATGGTGAACTTGAAGCAGACTTAGAGCTTGAAATGAGCCCTTGGGTCCCAAAATTGAGCTTGAAATCCTTAGATTTGGATGAGATAATTGATAGTGTCTTAAGAGGCTTTAGAGAGGGTTTTGTGAGTTATAGAGTTAAAAAATGGCTAAGTATGGGTGATCTCATGTTTAAGTGAGCATAGGGCTATGACCCCGATGCCCTTGGGCGAATTAAGAAAACCAAGGAATATAATACACTGGATCACGCTCGTGGCGCGATGCGAACCTGACGCGGACCATGAACTACACTAGTCCGCGCCCCTGGTGCATTGCGGCCAGGGCGCGGACAAACATTGAAATTCAAAAATTAGCTAAAATTATTTATCGCTATAGGTCTTCTAAAAATTCGGGTTATACCCATTTCCCACTCAATTTTGCCCCTTGATCCAGAATATGAAGTCGACATTTTAAAATCACGCACGAATTTTAAAATATACTAAAATTATGATTATGGGGCATTCTAAAGCATATGAGGGGAGTTCCAATCACATGTCTTATGGATTAACAATTAATTCACAAGTCAATAATTCAACAAAAGAACAACTACTTAATATGAAATCTCATGATCAAAGCTTATAGTAATACCGTCTACCCCAAACTAATTAATTTCATATACATAGGAGCATAAAAGGTTGAATCATACTAAACAAAAGGTTAGAAGTCCATTTACCTTATATAAAGTCCCAAATCAAGTCAACTCTGAAGTTTTCCCCTTCTTACAATACTCCGAATTACCATAATCTATTCAAGTATAGTATTACAATCACATAATGATTCTACTGATAATAAAATCAACCAATTCAAAGAAAAGGGGCAAAATGGACAAAACGATTATGCCAAAAAAGTAGTCAGAATCTGAAAATTAATACATGAAAACATTTTCCAAGTAACAAGGAGTTGAACGGTGAAGTCCGTTTTGGAACAGAGTTAAGATGAGGCAGAAATCATCAATTAAAGATTAAAAATCGATATTCGGAAATCCCTAAATTCCACCATTAAAACCTAATATTATAGTAAAAAATACAAGTTAATCAATGAAAATAGTTGAAATAGGTTAGCAAATAGTTAAACAATCAATTTGTCTTCAAAAACCTTGAAAATCCTCTCTTGAACGAAGCTTAGAATGTCAAAAATGACAGAAATCATTTAAATCACGATTTTAAAAACTTAAACTATTCAGGCATCATTAATGCTCCATGAATGCGAAGGCCAAGGGGAGATTAACCATCCACGAACATGAAGATGAGGTCCGCTGACACGGATGTCCACTGTATATACTTCTCGAACGTGGCAGTGAGGCTTGCGAACATGAAGGGTAATGTACCCATACCTCCGCGAATGCTTTGACAAGCCTACGAACGCAGAGAGTAAATGGTATATGCACTAGATACAACTGCACCAACAACACACAACATAATCAATTAGGAACTGGACCCTCAGAAAATTATTTGGAACCTCGTGAACACAAACCAGACATGGAAGCCTACTATAAATGATGATCTAGACTCAATGGAACCGTTAGAGTTAGAGTCTAGGGCCTCCTTGGCCCAGAACCCGAGAAAAATCATTTAAACTAGTTTTGGACTCAAAAATGCAAAATATTCATGAAAGCTCTAAAAATTGCAAGAAGCTATATCTGCCACTAGTTGCATCATCCAAAACCACTGGAACTTACGGAATTTTGATACGAGCCCCTAAACTCCAAATGTTGACCGAAGTCAAACATATGATTCAAAATGAACTAAAAATCCAACTTTAGTCAAAAAATCTCCATTCTAACTCCAAATTCAGTTCTGCAAGTTTGTCTAGACCAAATCAGATGTTTCAAAGATGATGGAATTGACAGAATCGCAATCTGACATTCGAAACTCAAAATGACCAGAAAACTCAAAATTTTCAACTTTAAACCTTTGAAAATTCTTTGTTCTGCAAAATCAAGCTTTCCACAAGATTGTCATGATTCGACTTTCAGACTCCACCAAAAATGACTTAAGACAACTTTTGGGAAGGAAAAAATAATAATTTGATCGAAAATGCAAAAAATGACCTTCAGGGTCATTACTGTCAAATCCCACAGAAAATATAACATGCAATATATAATAATAACATAATTCATACTTGTAGAGAGTCATAACTCATACTTGTAAAGGTTTCTTGATCATGTAAATTTATTTCATGTCATAAGAATAGCTCATCTACTTAACTTGCATGAAATTTGGATATATTACCATCTTATAAACATGAATGACATTAGGGTATTAGGTAACCCTCATAATCAAGATCATAAGCATACTTTCATACTTGGAACCTTATTTATGAGCCATACCTTAGCATAGAAATTAGAACAAAATATGGGTTCATGGACAATTGAATAAAATTTATGTAAGATTAATATAATTAAAATCAAATTGAATCATAAGTAAGAGAACCCATATCAATTTCATAAACCCTAGTTAACATGTAGATGAAATCCATTGAAAATCATTCAATTCATGTAAATCATTAAAATTTATATATAATTACGTAAATTAATCAACTAAAAATCATAGTTTATCTAAAGAGAAATCATAAAAATTATGTTTGGATTGGGCTCCATGAATGAAACCTTACTTACCTAGGTAAAGAAACCTTAGAATTTTGAAGACTATGACCTTGCTTTCCTTGGAGAGCTTGAGACCCTATGCTTCAACGGTGAATCCCCATTAAGAGAAAGGCCTTAGAATTTTGAGAGAAATTTTGGGAGGGAATATGTTTGAATAAGAATAAGAGTATTTTTATTAGGTTTGAGGCAATTAAGGGAAGTAATAGGGTCAAAACAACGTAGTTTAGGGCTTAGTTAGGTAGGAAGTTGTAATGACCTTCTGGGTAATTTCTGTATTTTTGCGGCTACATATTAGTCCGAGCTTCTATATGGTGACCTCAGACTTCTTATGGTGTACTAAGAGCGTTGGAATGGTTGTGGGTGGTTTTGGTTGAACATTATGCCAGTTTGCGATTTAATGACAAGTTATAACTACAAAAATGAAATTTTATCAAAACCCTAGCAGACGGCCTCGAAAAAGGATTCTGACGGTTCCATCAATTTTGGAATGGTGTATTTAGTCTAAGAATGCGTTTGGTCTAAGGATGGAGGATCTTGGTATAATTTTGATCCAAAAGTTGCAAAATGAGTACAACTAGAAGCTAAAAAGTGTTTTTTTGTAAAAACCTAGCTAAATGCCCCCAAAATGAAATCTGATAGTGCGGTTAAGTCTGAGAGATCGAACATGAACTGGAATGACCCCTCATCAATTGACGAGTGCATCCAATTGCATTTTGACCACCTCAGTTCTTTTAACAAAAATTAGCATATAAGAAAGTGGGACCCTCATAAATCTCGTATCCTTTAGGAATTCTAGCTACACCGTTGGATCCAAAACATTCAAATCTATGTGGTTACACTATTTGTTTGTAAAAAATGGACACCATACACCTCAAGAATAGCCCGGGAAAGTTTTATAATTGGTAGTGTAGCACCAAGTAAGCTAACGCGGAGGTTGGAGCGCATTCGCAGAGGAGGGAGCCATAAAGCTCCATCTTTGTGAAACCTGGTCCGTGTTCACGGAGAAAGGTAATTCCCCCGTAGCTCCACATTTGCAGAACCGAGTGTGCATTCGCAGAGGCTTGTGAGGTGGCTTATATATAGGCCTTCTGCCCCGCGGTAAGCCATCTTCTCCAACTTCCCAAGGTCATAGAAATTGCAATTTAAGTCTACTTTTGATGATTCAAAGGTCCATGTGACTCATATTTTTGCAAGGAATGCCTTGGTGAAGTTGGATTAGGGATTTGGTGCATATTTTGAACAAAATTTGTTGTTTTAGCTGATTTTTGGAATTTGTGGAAACTTTGTGTGTGGATATCCTAGCAGATTCTTACCGAAATTAAGTGGAACTTGAGCCTAATTGTTCTACGTTCTGAGGGGAATGTTGTGGTAAGCTGGGTGTTCCCTGTTTTTGTCCGGTTTACATAAATTTTGACCAAGAAAGTTTTTAAAAGAATATTTTCCTAGCAAAGTTTTTAGATTAATTTTTGGACTATTTTTTGGTCCTATGAAGTCCGATTTAGGTTGAATTTTGGACTATATACTCGAGGTGATGTGGGAACCATTTTTTGGAAATTTGTTTGGGATTTTAAGTGTGGGCCCTATTTTCCTATTTTGGCCCAAATGATATCATTACACCTATTTTTTAAGATGTTATAGCTAATGTGGCCATATTAACATTGTGAACTATATTTTAACATCTAAGCAAAATCGAGAAGCGACTTAGAGGGGAAAAGCTTAGCTGGATCGATTTGGGATGTGAGACATCATCTGCCAGGTAGGCTACACTTATCTAAACCTTAGACTGAGTTTAAATGCATTTGTATTTGAGCTAGAATGGGTGGAAATATACTTTTCATGTGTGGAGATGTGAAGTATATGTTGTACATGGCTAGTTGTGATATATATATGTGTTATATACATGATGATAAAGGATGATAGTTGCTGTATTGAAGGCTGTGTGGATATGGCTACTATATTAACTGATTTCTTACATTATTTAACTATGAGAGGGCTTGAAAGACTGGCTGTGGCGATAAAAATATGACAAGTATGTACATTAAGCTCGATTCTTACTTATGTGTGTGTGGTCTGAGGCTAAAAATATATACTAGCTTATGAGGTTGACATGTGATAACATGCTACCCTATGTATTGAATCTAGTATCTATATCTGATTCTAGGGGTTCTGGGTGGTTGGTGTATATATATGATGCGGTTGTGGTTGTCTACTTCTATTCCGAGAACTTGTGGTAGAATTTACTGATTTAATATAATTCTGTGTTGCCCTCTGATTTATATGATCTTATCTACTACATTTATCTATTATGTACTTGTGCTATTGGCTAATGACTGTAGAAATACACCATGTCATGGGAATGGTTATAGCTGCACTACGAAAGGAGCGTTGTGACCTGTGACACAAAATACGTTGCTACTGAGCCACTGGCGGGTTAGAGTCAGGAGTCTAACCCTATTAGCAAGGTGTAGGTTGTATCCTACCGGCTTCCCAATGCTATTTGTGATGGGATACTATCTCTGTGAGCTAGCCTTGGGGATTCGCACCTTGTTGAAAGAAGGGCACATTACTAGTGGGCCGACACATGGTTACCGTAGGCAATATCCTTGATAGTGGTGGGTTGCGATATGATACTAGGTAGGTGACATCCTTTTGATTGTCTAGCCTCTTGGGCCTTAGCTTAAGTTACAATGATGCTTCCTTATAAGTTGCTTTACATAGGTAAAGGGGCCCAATAAGCGCTAAATATGGGCTAGTGCCCTGGAATAGGCATGTTTTCTGACTTGACTCGTACCTATATGAGTGTGTATAGCCCCGTGCTACAGAGATAAGTTGACCGTGAGATTATTATTGATCATATGTCATACTTTGGCCTGATTATTGTATAAATATGACTATATAAGGTTTAGACGCCCTGGATACTTATGGTATACCTATGATTATGCATGGTTACTCAATGCATTTGCGGTTAATGAGCTTAGGGTGTATTTGGTCTTAGTTGGGCGTGATTCTATAGTGATTTGTGGCATATACACTCTGATATATTGTTGATAGTTGTTGTGAACCAGTTCTTATCATCTGATATTGGGATATCTATTATTATCTGAGGGATGGTGATGGTTACGATTGAGTGGGTTGGATTGTGTGGGATAACTAGGTGGTGAGTGTCATCGCCTATGTTCACTCTAGGCACAATACGATCTTTGGAATCTAGATCCGGATAGACCAGTTGAGTATATGATCACTTTGATATCTCGAGTCCTAGATAACACTTTCCATCTCTATTGAGCTCAGGTGTCCACGTTCGAGTATTTGAGTCCCCGAGTTACGTACCCTAAGGTTTAAGTTCGGTAGTAATGGTTGAGATGCCAGGTGAAGGATGTCGATTCTTAGCTCCGAGCATCATTTGAGATTTAGGTAGGGGACCCTACAGATTTTATTGGGGCCATGCTCTATGGCTGATATTTTGATGTTGAGACACTATTGACTATGCTATGGGAATTCTTTCTCCCATGGGGGATACGTTCCACCATTACGCATGTATATTTTTAGATTGGGTACCACGTTCTAAC
>JAPFFP010046824.1:0-10740 GCA_026153255.1 Solanum medicagineum | reverse complement strand
CTGGGCTAGTTGAAGGGGCTTAGAACTTACATGTGCATAGGCCTTTTCCCGGGGAAACCTGGGAGAAACAAAACCGTGCGCTAGTCCATGGCCGTATGGGCGACCCATGGCTGGCAAAGCGGACAATATATGCACGTGTGGGTCCGGGCTGTTACAACGGGGACCATCTGCTAGGACTGCTGAGGTCCCACAGGCGCCCCCAGCATAGCTCCGGCTAGCTCCCACCACAGAGACAGATTTTAGGGGAGCCATCACTATGATGACTCAGCTGGTGGCCTCCCAGGGTAGCAACTGAGGTCCTCAGGCTCCTAGTTCTAGCTCATAAGAGTCCTCAACTACAGCCCGACTCAGAGATTTCTTGAGGATGAACCCGCCACTGTATACGGGACTAAGGTTGAGGAGGACCCACAGAAATTCATTGACGAAACGTATAAGGTCCTAAAAGCTATGCATGCTAATAAGATCGAAGGGGTTAAGCTTGCCTCCTACCAGCTGAAGGATGATGCTAACCTTTGGTACAACCAATGGGAGGATAGTAAAGGTGAGGATGCGGAGCTTGCAGGATAGGAGGAGTTTGAAGTTGCTTTCCTTGACCATTTCTTTCCTCAAGAGTTGAGGGAGGCGAAGGTGGGCAAGTTCATAAACTTGAAGCAAGGAGGGATGACAATTAAGGAGTACAGTCTTAAGTTTATTAAGCTGTCCAAATATACTCTGGAGATGGTCCAAGACATGAGGGCCAAGATGAGGAAGTTTATATCTGGCCTGGGCAGGCATGTGCAGAAAGAGTGCAAGGCAGCTTTATTGATCCCTGGCATGGACATCTCCAGGATTATGGTGTATGCCCAACAGATAGAGGAGGACAAAAAAAAGATAGAGAAGAGTAGATGAACAGAAAAGCAAAATCAACTAGGCATGAGCCTAGCCAGCAGAGAAAGAATAAGGGTGACAAGTCCTACTTCCAGAAAGATCCTCTCATCATGAACCCTCTGTAGTAAGTGCAATCGTCTAACCAAACAGGTATGATCAGAAGTCTTATGGTTATCAGAACTTCAGGGCCCAGGTTTCACACTCTCAAGCTAGCGTGACCCAAGGTGTGAAGGGAAAGCCACCCTGCAGCAATTCTGGTAAACTTCATCTGGGTAAGTGTCGTGTGGGCATGAATGCTTGCTACATATGTGGACAAACTGGCCACTTCCAGTACGATTGCCCAAAGAAGAGGCACAGTGAAGAGAGCAATAGAGCCCAGTCCTCCGCAACACCCCCAGCTGGCGGTCATCAGAGGCGCACTACTATGGTACTGAAGGTGGGGCTAACCGTCTTTATTCCATAGGGACTCGTCAAGACCAGGAGGCAGCACTAGATGTTGTTATGTGTATACTTCGATCCTTTACTTTTGATTGTTATGCATTGCTTGACCCTGGTGCCACCTTGTCTTTTGTGACTCCTTATGTGGTTGGTAAGTTTGGGATTCTCCCAGAGTATTTGCTTGAGCCTTTTGTTGTTTCCACTCCTACTGGTGAGTCTATCTTAGCTGAGGAGATTTACAGGGATTGTGTAGTATCCATTTATCATAGAGATACCTTTGTTGACTTGGTTGAATTGGAGATGGTTGACTTTGATGTGATACTTGTCATGGATTCGCCTATTATACTTTTGTTAACTGTAGGACCTGAATTCTTAAGTTCCAATTTCCTAATGAGTCTGTTCTAGAGTAGAAAGGGAGTTTTATTGCACCTAAGGGCAAGTTTATATCTTATCTTAGAACCAAAAAGTTGATCTCCAAAGGTTGTATTTATCACCTTGTGCGAGTTAAGTCTGATGATGTTGAATCTTCTACTTTTGAGTTAGTCTCGATCGTGAATGAGTTTCCTAAGGTATTTCCTGATGATCTACTTAGAGTCCCTCCTGATAGGGAGATTGACTTTGGGATTGATGTTTTTTCCGAGACCTAACCTATTTCAATTCCACCTTATAGAATGGCCCCGCTGAATTGAAAGAACAATTGAAAGACTTGTTAGAGAAAGGTTTCATAAGGCCTAGTGTCTCTGTTTGGGGTGCTCTCGTCCTATTCGTGATTGGTATGAGTCCTTATTGATGTTAATTGTGATAGTGTCTACTTTTTATTCTGAGATGAGATGAGGACCTGATGAGCGAATGTTGTTCCATGTTATCATGTTTATATTATTTACTTTAGTCCGTTTTATATACAGTACATTCCATGTACTAATGCCCCTTTGGCACTACATTATTTTATGATATAGATTCAGTAGACAGAGGACTTCAGCAAGATAATCGTTGAGGTTCACAGATTCCCAAACAGAGATTTGGTGAGTCCTCCCCTGCATTCGAAGGATGTCCTTATTTCCCTTTTCTATTGTTTGGGTTTATTTATTGGATTGTGGTAGATATGGCCTGTCATGGTACTTTCTTAGACAGTAGTTATAGAGGCTTCATAGACATAGACAGATGATGGCTGATGTTGTGATTTTTGCCCCCTATTTTCTTCTTTATATTGAGATTGTACCTCTATTCTTATTTCATGTGATCGACGTAGATGATAAGACTTATAGTCCACTGATAGCTTAGATTTTCTTTAATATCTTCTGCTAACCAGTTGATTGAACGAATTCGCTGAGACTAGGTAATTCGCTTGGGGGCTAGCAATAGTCTCCAAGTGCCAGTTACGTCTAGGATACCCTCTCGGGGCATAACAACTATAATAGAGAAGTGGACGAAAAATGTGAGAGCAGTTGGACCTTTTGATATTGAATACTGCGATTTATATAAAATGGAGGTGCAGAGATGCTTATATAGAAAAAAATATTGAGAAACTACGAAATATTGGAGTGAGAAAGAGTGTTAAAACGAAAAAGAAAAATTAGGATTTCTCATGAATAATATTTCTTATATGACTTTCATTACTAATAGAAATATTAATAGTTCCTTTAAAGATAATTTTACTATTTATTTACAAGATATATTTAGCTGAAAATTGTATGACGTATACAATCAAAAGTACATTGTCTGAAAATACATTTTAGTAAATAATTGATATTGATGATCTGCATAGTAGTTTTTTTTTTTGGTAACAAAAAGATTTAATATATTATATAATAATATGCATCAATACATAGGAGTGGCAGCGTCTGCTACTAGTCCAAGGGTTAGGGGGGATCATTTATATTAGGATTTGCAGAGTTAGCATCTAAAATACATGATTTTGAATTTCTAACAAAAAAAGTTCCGCCTTTATCTGCTCGCAGTAGTGATGTGACAAACACTGGTGGAACTTCCAACCACAAAAATATGTTGTCTTTGTTAATCTTTGCTCTCTCCTTAGCTAAGAAGTCTGCCACCCTGTTTGTTTCCCTGTAGGTATGCAGAATGGAAGGATTCCCTAGTTTCCTGAGGAGTTCCCTACAGTAGAAAATTATGTTAGCATGAGAAGGGTGGTCATGTAGGATAAAGTCAATGACATCAGTGCAGTCTATGTTAATTTCGAGAGGTATGAGGTTTTTTGTAAGGGCAATATGAAGTTCTTGTACATTCTTTTTAAAAATAAAAAGAACATGCATTTTGTAATAAAAAAAGTCATTTATCAAAAAATAGATTTAAGGCTCATTAAAATTAAAATTGTCATTATCAAATATACAAAAATTAATAAATAATAATGCGGGCGAGATACGTGCATGTTGAAATTTGTTACTTTGGACATAAAACTAAGAGACCAAGAAAAATATTTATTTTAGTTGGTGCCTACTCATAAGTGATACTCATTAAAATTAAATTTTGTGCCTAATAAGCTTATACAATTTAGCTTTGCGTTTCTCTAGTTGTTATTTTTTAAAAAATTTATTTCTTCTATATGATCATTAAATAAAATTGTTGGATCCGTGATCTGCACGAGCCATGCTCATCTATTTTAAATAGAAGCAGCACTTTTATTTTGCTCAAAAAAAGAAAAACATATCATAAATTAAACAACATCATTGAAGTTTAACAAAGAAATACTAAAATATAAAGGAAAACAACAGTTGGTAATATTACAATATATAGTTAATAAGGCATCCATTTGGTCTTGTTTAGAGGCTTAAGGTCAAATCCAACTCCATTTCCTCGCCTTCATTGCTATCATAAATCATAATTATTTCATTAATTGGCTTTTTCAATTGATTAATAAATGATCTTATTTGATCAATTGTATTGATACCACACGTGAAGCGAGAGGGTGATTCCAAATGTTTGATTGATTAAGATTTAATGATTGAACCAAATGTTGATTAGAGAAATCAAAGCTTACACTTGTTGAATCGACAAACACTGATTGATTAATTTGAGATCTCATGACAAAAGTTTCCCCTCGATATGGACCATAGGACACATTGAATTGGGGCGAAGATTCTTGTTGAATTTTTAAACTATTATGGAGATAAAAGTAAGTGGTTCTATCTCTAGTAAATTTTAGCGAAAGAGTAAGGTAAATATTTACCAGCCTGATTTTGAGTTAGGGTACTCTCATACCTCTTAATTGATAAAACCAACTCTTTATTTTCGGGTTGAAATCTACCAGCAAGTAACATTTTCTTCATTGATGTTCGCGGTACGTTTTCACATTGACGGATCATTTCATTTTGAGAAGAATGATTATCATTTTTATTGACCAATATTTCTTTTAACTAAGGGACTTCAAAATAAAATAAATCTTTGTATTATATATTTTTATCCTGATATGACATTCTTTACAAATAGTGTTTCTCTTATCTTGGAGACTCTGGAATGGAAAAAAGAACTTAATCGTAATGGAATATTATTTAATTTAGATGATTTCAAGTCATATTTCTAATATTATTAGTTAATTAAAAATAGATTATAAAATTGAAAATTATCGATTGAGTATGATTCCATACGTTTCATGCTTATTACTTTTTTTCGTTTAAAATTATTATGATAATTTTTTTATAATAGTTATCTCAAATAATTTAGACGTTCAAAGCAAAGTTATTTTCTCTTATTTTGTTCTTAGTAAAAATTATTTTTGAACACCCACTTCTATTTTTTCTTTTTTAGTTATTTTCAAATTATTCTTGAAAATATAAATAATTTAAAGTAATATCATATGTATGAACCATTAGAACTCTTGAAATTATCATGTATGAACGATTAGAACTCTTGAAATTATCATCTAAAAAATGTAAATAAGGAGGCAAAAATGAAAGAATTTTAAATAATTCTCTTAAATTTTGAATAGTTTACTTATTTTGAATTATAAAAACTCGCAACAACTCAGTGGAGTAAAACTCTACAATTACTCCCTTTATCTATCTTTACTTGTCCCTATTGATTTAACATATGGATCAAGAAATAATAAATGATAGGATAATGTTACCAAATCACCCTTTGAATATAATAAATATAATGTATTGAAAATACAACAGAGAAATGACTATAATTAATGATAAGGATAAATTAGGAGTTAAGTATAAAATTATCTTCTGATTTTATATGTTTTGAAAGATTAACTAGAATTAACTGCTTATTCCTATGTTTTCTTATCCAAAATAAGTAGGAAGTAGTTATCAGTCGTAGAACTTGACCAAGTTTATAACATTTAGTACATATAGTAAATATGCAATTATTCCATCATTAAAGTTTATTACTTTGGATATAGTAATAAATAAAATATATCATATAAATTGAAACATAAGAAATAGTATTCACCTTTATCCTTATATAAAAAATGTGGAGAGGAACTATTATGGTAAAAAAAGAGAACATTATTAAATTGAGGTCGAATTTTTTTTTTAAAAAAAAATGTTTGCTTGAGGAATGTCCTGAAAAAATTTGACAACAAAAATAGATCTAATGGAGTATATTTTAAGACATAAATGAAAATAAAATAGTCCAACCTCCTTTTAGTTATTGTTTTGTTAAGAGGTGTATAAAAAGAAACATGATCGATAATTTCAAATGAAATAATGAAATATATTGATTTAATAAAGGAAACTAAGATGATTATCTTAGCTAGCTTTCCTATTTACATGATAAATTTTGATTATAAGCATTTATATTAAAAAATACATATTTATGACGATAGAAGGTCTTTCAACTTATGAGAAATATATTAGTCAAATGACAATTTGAATTAATTTTTTTAAAAGTTGTACTAAATGTTATCATGACAGTTAAAATGAAACAAATAGAGTATAATTTGAGATAGAGGAAGAAACTATAAAACCTTACATTTAATTTCTTTTCTTTAAAAGATTGGCTAGAATTACATGTTTATGTGTATGTTTCTTATCTTATACTTAAAATAAATGAGAAAGTAGTTATCAAATTTTAAATAAATTTGACCAAATTTACAACATTTAAGACAAACAATAAATATGTAATCATCCTAAAAACAAAAAGTCAAATGAAACGCCATAATTATTTTTTTTACGTATTGATTTGCAGTCCATTCATAACTAATAATTTCTTTAAAGCTATTACTGCTATTTATTTAGAAGATATATTTGGATTAGAATTATATGACGTATACACATTCAAAATCTATTGTCTGGAAATATTTTTTTTTAATAATCGGTATTGGCAATAAGCATAATAGTTGTTAACAATAAGAACATGTATTTTATAATTAATGAACGATATGCGTGTGATATACGTGCATAACAATTTATTATGTTGGACATGGGACTAAGAGTACAAGATAAATATTCATTTTAGTTTGTGCCAAGTCATAAATGATACTCATTAAAATTAAACTTTGTGCTGTAATAAGCTTATGCAGCTTTTATGTTTCTGTAGTTGTTTTTTTTTATTTTTTTTTCTTTTTCATGATGATTGAATATACTTGTTGGGCCCTACTTTGCACGGGTCATTCTCATCTAATTTAAATGGAAGAATCATTTTATTTTGTACGAGAAAAGAGTATATATCATAAACTAAACGATATCATTAAAGTTCATTTATTTTAAATATAGAAATACCAAAATACAAAGGATTGCCAATATTACACCATTTGTTTAATAAGAAATATTCATTTTGGTCTTGTTTAGAGTTTCAAGGTGAAGCTCAACTCCATTTCCTCATCTTCATCACCATCATAAATCACAACTATTTCATGAATCAACTTTTCCAGTTGATTAATAAGTGATCTTGTTTGATCAATTGGATTGATGTCCACAGGCGAAGCAAGAGGGTGATTCCAAATGTGTAATTAATCAAGATTCGATGACTGAACCATCAGTTAATTAGAAAGATCAAGATTTGCACTTATTAGATGGACTAACAATGATCGATTAACATAAGCTCTCGTAACATCATTTGCGCCTCTTGTCCTTTGACAAGGACCATAGAACACATTTGGTTGGAGTGGCAATTTTTTGTTGAATTGTCAAATTATTGTTTGAGATAAAAGCAAGTGGTTTATGTATAGATGATTTTGGAGAAATAGTAAGGTAAATGGAATCTGAAGATTGACCAACTTCATGATTTTGGGTTAGCGTTCTTTCATTCCTCTTAATCAATAAAGCCAATTCTTCATTTCCGGCTTGAAATTTAGAAGCCAGTAACACTTCCTTCATTGGTGTTTGCGGTACATTTTCAAATTGATGCATCATTTCACTTTGAGAAAGAAAAGCTAGTATTGCTATAATAGAGACGGGAATGAAAAATGTGAAAGAGCATTTGAACATTTTTGTATCGAATGCCTAGTATTGGAGGCACGAGAATGTTTATATAGAAAAAAATATTGAGAGATCACCAAATATTGAAGTGAGAGAGAGGGCTAAAATGGAGCAAAATGATTATGGATCCTCATGAATAGTATTTCTTTTAACTAAAATATAAAGAATATTTATATTATATACTAGTATACGTACTAATGAGATGCATGGATAATATTAAAGTATTATTTTTATTTTTTTTAGATTACACTATCGTGCTAAATCATATTGTCTTATAAAAGTCCAGCTATTATCTTGCTCTTCAAAGAAATGAAGTCCCTTCCACGCTCCTTCTATCTCCCCTAATCATATAGACGAATCATATAATCATCAAATAACTTTTATGTTTTAAACATTTCTTTATTAAATTATTCATTATTTAAAGTTATAAGATTGTCAATGTTGATTTTTATTAACTTATTACTTGATTTAATATAATCAAGAGCTCTTCTTAATAGTATAAATGATATATTTATTTTGTTTACTCATAGTTTTGTTAAAAAAAAGTATTCTCTTATTTACATCTCTTTAGTTTAAAATTTATGAACAATAATATGTGTATTTTTTCTACTGTATGTGAGTTACTTTTCACTAATTTAACTATGACTAAAAAAAATCATGTTACATGTCATAAACAACTAAATTTCTTCGTTTTTTATTTTTAAGTTTAAATTTAAGTTACTTAGCTTTTTATATTTTGATGTTCATTGAGTTCATTATTATCGAGAGTTTAACTTACATGGTATACACAATTTGGGATTTTGCTTATTTGATTTTTTTGTTAAAATAAAAGTTTTCTCATCTAAAAAAAAGTTCTGCCGTTCAATTTCTTTACAATTTAATTTTTTTTTTGAATTTTACATTATAATTTATAACTTGTTTCCTAATTTTATCCTGACTTAATATTCTTACACCAATGTGACTCTTTAATAACTTTTCACTTTACCTAATATTCTTATTCTTGTTAATATAATAGAAATGTGTCCTTTTTTTTTAAAATTCTTGAAAGTAGTTTATTTCTAAACTTTTATTCCATTGTTCATAATTTTTAGATTTATCTATTAGGAGCATATTTTTTTTTTTGTAGGAACTATTGACTGATTGACCATTTATCTTGAATTATAATTTTATATTATCACAAAATGTAAATTGAGATATTAATTGATAATTTATCTGCTTACATTTTTATAATGGATATAACTTTGAAATTAGAATTGATAAGTCTTGTGATGTATGACAAAAATGATAATATGGAATATAGGTTAGAAGAAGGCTCCAACATAATATAATTTGTTCATAGTGACATTTACACCTTTATCAAATTAATTTTTCTATCATATTCGATTAAAATTTTATTTTTAATTCAAATTCAAAACCTTTGTCCTAGGAATTAAAAAAGAAAATTCTTAATATAAATTTTAGAGAAAAAAGTAAAATTATATAATTAAATAATATAACCTTCATTGAAATAAAAATTTACAAAGAAAAGAACTTATTGCAACGTTGTGACAACTCAATAAAAAATAATAATAAAAAAAAAAATTAAGAGAAATTTTGTTTTTAATTTAAGAGTTGCCACCTAATTTTAAGGATAATTAGGAAATGAATTAATTATTTACAAAATAGTCTGCCAACCAAAAATTTCACGTAATGGTTCAAGTTATTCTGAAGGGAAGATATTAGCACCCTTCATAATCCACAATTGTGGGTCCCAGCTGAATTCATTTTTTACAAATTGAGGAGGAGATACACAATATAACACAAGTACGATAATCATGAAATAAACACACAAAAATAATATATACAATAATGAAAAATAAAGAATAAACTAAAATTGTTTCGTCCTTTTATGGAGATGCCTCGAAATCCGACAAATAGATTCGTTATTGGCCAAATTTAACAAATAATGAACCTAAACTAGAAAACTTGAATTTTAACATGTAACAAATATGAATATAAACTAATTTTTTTATCTTTTTGAATAGGCATCGGCCAAAGTTTGACAAATAATATATTTTCAAAATATAAAATTAACAAAGGATAAGTTAAACCAACACACAATGAACAGAACACATGAGATAATCCAATTAGAGTAGTCAAATATGAACAGAGTAGTACAGTAACAAACGAATAAAGCAAAAACGAATTCCGAAATAATAAAAATGGAAAAATAAAATAACACAACCATATATATTACACAAAACTAACCCAAACAAGATTATGAATAAAAAACATATTACTCTGGAAGAAGATCAATTTGTCAATTACTTAGTAAATTCATAAACAAAATAATGAACAGTAACTAAAAAATAATAACCATATATAAAACAAAACAAAAAAAAAATTCAATCACAATCAATAATATAAAAAGTTACCAATGCAGAAATAACCCAACATAGCAATAGGAAAATACCCAAACAAATCCAAGAAAATATCCTTAAAAACTCAGAATGTAATAGTTAAATATATATACAAGTTAAAATATAACCAAAACAATAGCCAAATATAACATTCAAAGGAAACTAGTGAAAACAGAGACAAAAAAAAAAATTCACTCTTTTCATGGATTCTCAAGTCCCGACAGGGGATAATCATGAAGTGAACGGAGTTGGTGGCTTGCGGTACCGCCGGAGCTTCTTGCTCACTGGTTCGCTGCGGTTTCGCCGGTTCTGGCAGCGTGATCTGGGGTCGTCTCGGTGGCTACTGTTGTTAGGATTTTCTGGCGGTTCAAGGGAGTGGAGAGAAAATGAGAGGCAGAGGAGCAGCGACGGGGGTTTATTGGGGCTTACGCCGGCGAGGGAATGAAGGAGATGAAGGGCGTCGTTGGCTGTTATGCCCGAAAAAAATGGAGAGGGAGATAAGGAGCTGTTTGGTGATGGTTTTCTGGTGGATCTCGGGCGGGTTGAGGGAGTTTTGGAGGTTGGTTCATGGTGTTTTTGTTGAGGCCAAAGGAACAATGAGCGTTGGTAAACACAAATTTGAGAGAAAAATTTCTTCTATTACTTACAAGAAT
>JAPFFP010046823.1:0-33129 GCA_026153255.1 Solanum medicagineum | reverse complement strand
TATATATATATATATATATATATATATATACACACATACATACTTCATTGCTTATCAATGATGGCATTAGAATTTCATGTTTTCATTGAATCTCACATACCTAGTACATTCGAAAAGTACTAACACATATTTTTCCTTCATGATTTAACCATGTAGAGATAACTGATCCTCCACCGGCTCGTGGCTAGTTATCTGACATTCAAGACTAGTGTTTTGTTCTGAGCCTTTAGTTCAGGTCTCCACTAATTTCCATTTCTAGATATGTATTTTGAGATTAATGTCTATGTTGGCCATTAGAGGCTTTTACATTCTATGTTGTTAATGTTTGGAGTCTTTTCTATTTGATGGAAACCGATCAATGCTGGTTCCGTCATCCATGGTCTAGTTAGTATGATTTTGGATGATATGTATGTTCTTAATGTTGCTTCATTGTCTAATATTTCCCCATAGACCCTACCCCATTTATTCTGCAAATGTATGAGTTTTTATGCCTATGAATGCTTGGTATGCTAAGATGGCTTGGTGAGATGCCTATGAGTATCTAATTCGTTGTATGAGGACTAGGCCCTAGGTCAGGTTATTACAATCTTAGTACCAGAGTATGAGAATTTCAAATATTCCTCGGATTTCCAAATATATGACATCAAATAGAGTCTCATTAAAGGTTGTGAAGCGTGCCACTATCTTGAATGAGAGGCTATGAGAGGTTTAGGAAAGTCTTCCCTTCTTTCTTATTCATTCTGTGGATTGTCTAAGATTCTCCTATAATTAAGGATGATATCCTTGCTATTTCTAGATTGTGCTTCCAAGAAGAGCTCAACAATAAAGGAACACTCCCGAGCAATAAGTCCTTCCACTACAACAGGATAATGGAGTGTTTCATGCGGAGTTCAAAGTCACATTCACCATGCTACATCAAGCCTTAGCTGACCAAGCCAATAGGGAGATTGTCATTCCTCCCAAGTGCCTACTTTGGCTACACAGGTTAGAAACTCTATGAGGATAAGTCCTCCTGAGTTCCACGGTTCTAAGATGGAAGAGGGCCCTGTTAACTTCATTAATAAGGCTTATCGAATTGTCGCTATCATGGGATTTCCATTGAAAGAGAAAGCCGAGTTGGTGGCCTACCAACTAAAGGGAGTGGCTAAGATATGATATGAACAGTGGGCAGAGGATAGGGGCCAATGAGCGGGTCTAATTTGAGTGAGAAAGTTCAAGGGTGCTTTCTTTGGACCGGTTCTTTCTGATACAGTTGAGGGAGGCCAAAGTGAAAGAGTTTATCAACTTCAAGCAAGGACACATGAGCGTTAGGGAGTATGCACTCAAGTTCACTAAACTCTCCAAGTATGCCCCTTTCGTGGTAGCGAATGCAAGAGCTCGTTTGAGCAAATTCATCTCCAGTGAATCGAAATTGGTGTCAAAGAAGTTCAAGACGGCGATACTTGTGAAGGAGATGGGCATTTCCCAATTGATGACCTATGCTGAGCAAATTGAGAAGGAGAAGCTACACGAGAGAGAAAGGGAGTCCAAGAGGACTCGGGTTGATGGTGGGGGATATTCTCACCAAAAGAGTGGTGGTCACTAGTTCCAAATAAAGCAAGGTCGACAAGGGTCTACCAACACTCCTTTTTCCCGGTCTACTAAAGGAAATGGGGTAGCTCCAAAGCCTCAAAGCCCAAATTGCCTCAAGTGTAGAAGGCTCCACAAGGGAGAGTGCTTGGTCGGTTCGAATGCATGCTTCATGTGTAGGAAGCCCGAACATCATGCCGAGGATTATAGGAGTTTAGGTGCAAGGCTCCATGGGCAAGGTGGGCAATTTTAATCAAACAATGGCATTAATCAACTAAAATATGACTACATACTCATAAAAAATTCTTAATAGATTGTATTATAATTTCTGAATATCTGAGTGGTAGAGAAATTTTGAAAGCATTCGTTTGTCACTTGGTTGCAAATGCTATTTTGGTCCACTTACATTGAAATATGTAGAAGGCCAAACTAGAGAGGGGACATGTTAAAATATTAGGCCTAATGGTTCTTTTAGTGATGATTTAGAACCAAACCATGAGGCCCAAGATAATGTTTCAAATCTTAACCTTGCTGCTCCAAATACTTCTTTATCTATCCATTTCTACCGACTCAACTGTTGACTCTGTCTGTCCCTCTACTGTTCCAATCCCTAATGTAGCTTCTAACCCTATCCATTGTTGTAATGATCCAGTTATTAATTCAACTTCTGCCCCTGTCCATTCTTGTATTGATCCAGTTTTTTTTATTACACTTCTGCCCTTGTCCATCCCCCTACTGATCCAGTTTTTGATTCAACTTCTGCCCCTGGCCATCTTCCTATTGATCAAGAGTCTGATGTAGAATCATTAAATGGAGGAACATTAGATGATGAGAGTGATGTCCATGAAGAGGTAAGAAATTTTAGGGAAGAGAAGAGGAACACAAAAAGAAGGAAGAAGGGAGAAAAAGCTCCATTACCTAATCATGTAAGGTTAGGAACTAAACAAAGGACTAGATACTAGGTATGACGAATTAATGGGTGGTAATAGAAAATATTTAAAAGGAACTTTAGGTGGTGATGAACCTTATTATCCCTTAGATGAAGTTTTCAACTTTGAAATAGATCCAAATGATTACAATGATGATGAAAGAGTGGTTGAATAGAGAGTTAAATAAAGACGGAGAAAGAGGTAAAAATAACTTTATTTGATTCTACCTATCAAAAAGTAGTTTGGGAATTGGGCCTTGCATTTGAAAGTGTTAATGTATTTAGAGCTACTATTACCAAATATGGTGTTGATAAACATTTTGCTGTTAAAATGCATAATAATGATTCTGCAATGGTAAGGGTTAAATGTGTAGTTGGTTGTCCTTGGGTTCTATTTGCTAGCTTTGATTCTAGGATAAATAATTTTGTTGTCAAGACATATAATCTAGTCCATAAGTGTGACCTTGCTAATAGGAACAAGCTCTGTATAAGCAAGTTTTTGGCTAGTCACTATAATGAGAGGATAAAGGAACAACCTAATATTAGGATTTTTGAATTTCAAGGGATTATTAAAAAAGAATTGAATTTACATGTTGGGAGAATAGTATGTAGGAGTGCAAGGAACAAAGTATTGCAAGAGTTAATGGGTGACTACAATCTTGAGTTTGGGAGGATTTTAGACTATAAAGATATGTTGCTAAGAATTAATCTAGGTAGTACATGTGAAGTCAAGCTTCATGAAGAAACATTTGAAGATGGTAGAAAACATTTTCAAGGCTTCTACATATGTTTTGACGCAATGAAGAAGTCCTACTTGTCTGATTTAGAAAGTGCATGGGCTTAAATGATTGTTTTCTAAAGAAAATTTTTAAAGGCCAGTTGCTAGTTGTTGTTTGTTAAGATGAGAAATATAAAATGCTGCCACTAGCTTGGGAAGTAGTTGAGGTTTAAAATCAGTATACTTGGAATTGGTTTGTCAACCTTGTGAAGGGAGATCTTCAGTTGGGTGATGGAACTGACATCACAATCATAACTGATATGCAAAAGGTTGGAATTAATTTACTTCATCTAATATTTTTTATTTCTTATTTATTTTTAGTCTCATGAATATTATTTAGTTTCTATTTATTTATCTAATATTTTTGGAGTTCTTATAAGGTTTTGAAAATGCCATTAGTATCCATCTGCTTAATGCTGAGCATAGGATGTGTGCTACACAAATCTTTGCTAAATGGTCCAATAAATGAAAAGGCATTAAGAGAAAAAAATATTTTTGGAGGTTTGCAAGGCCTATTTTTGAGGCAGAGTCAAAGGATAACATTATTTATATGAAAAGGTTGGGGAATTACATAGTTGATGATTTGTTGTATTATAATCCAGAAAGATGGAGCAAGATTTACTTTAGTTTTACCACAAAATATGAAATTGTAGATAATAACATCGCTGGGAGTTTCAATGCATGGATATTAGTAGCAAGACACAAGACTATAACTACAATGCTTGAAGAAATTAGAGTTAAAAAGATGAAAAGAATAGGAGAGATGAGAGACTTTTGCAGTGGTTGGATCTATGACTTTTCTCCAATGATAATGAAAGTTCTACAAGATAACACAATCAAGTCGATGAAATGCAACATTGAATGGAATTCTGATTCAGGGTATGAGGTGGTTCATAGACCATACAAACATATTGTGGATATTTAGAGACAGACCCTTAGTTATATAACATGGATGTTGAAAGGCATACCATGTCTTCATGCAATAGCTGCTCTTCACCATAGAAAATTAGATCCAATGAACTACATGTCTCATTGGTATAGTAGAGAAACTTACATAAAGACATACAAATACTTTATTCAACCAATTATGAATCTAAAAATGTGGCCTGAATCACAAAATATCTCTGTCATAGCACCTCATGTTAGAAAGCTGCCAGGAAGGCCTAAAAAGGCTAAGAGGAAAGAGATAGGTGAAAGTGAAAAAACTGTAAAGCTATCTAAAATGGGAATTGAGATTAGCTGCAGTACTTGTCATAGCAAGGGTCACAATAAAATAAAGTGTCCAATTGACCCTGCTGTTACTACTATAAAGGCTGCAGGACCCACTTCCACCCCTACTATTTCTCTAAGTTCTACACCTGTGGATCAAATCTACCCCTTCTACTCCAAATGCTCCCATTGGAAGAGGAAGGGGTAGACCAAAGGGTTGAACAAAGAAGGTGATGTATTTTTACTTTTATTTTATTTTTATTATTAAGACAAATATTAACAAAGCTGTTGTAAATAGAAATTGTACCATTATGTTTGGTCTCTTGGTGGGTGTATTATTTCATTTAGTGGGTGTATTATTTTATTCTTATATTGGCCAAATATGATGGCCATTATATACTATGTATATGTGTGTGCCTTGAAGGCAAAGAAGGCACAAAAACATACATACACGAATATCAGTAAACATCTTCCTCTCTCCCATTTAATTTCCTGTCTTTCTTATTTAATCAAAGGAATTGTTCCTCTTTAGATTCAATTTTATAACACGTTACCAGCACGGGAATCTACCATTTGAAGGCTAAGGTATTATTATTTTACTTATGTTCATTATGTTTAATCTTGCTAAACTTGAGTTTGTTACACTTTGTCATGGGTATTGGATGCTGAAATCTATTTGGATGCAATGGGTCTTGGAGACACCATAAAAAATAATAATAAAGTATCAAAATAATACTGTGCTAAAGCAATGATATTCTTGCGTCATCATATTGACGAAGTTTTGAAAATAGAATATCTCACAGTCAAGGATCCACTTATTTTGTGAAATAACTTAAAAGAAAGATATGACCACTTGAAGATGGTCATACATTCAATGGTATGATATGATTGGATACATCTATGGCTACAAGACTTGAAGTCTATTTATGAGTATAATTCTTCCATATTCAGAATTACTTTCCAATTGAAACTATGTGGAGATACTATTAGTAATGATGATATGTTGGAAAAATATTCTCCAGATTTCATACCTCGAATGTGTTGTTACAATAGCAATATCAGGAAAAAGGTTTCAAGAAGTACTCTGAACTGATTTTCATCTTCTAGTGGATGAACACAACAATGATTTGATGATGAAAAAGCATGAGAAATGACTGACTGGGTCGGAACCATTACCTGAAATAAATGAGGTGGAGTCCCACCATGCCGAGTGTGGAAGAAGTCGTAGTCCTAGTCATGGACATGGACATAGACGTGGACGTGGTCATGGCCATAATTATGACCGAGAACAAAATCTTTTCCCTGGTATTAATCTTCCACAAAAGAATAATCAATATAAAAAGGGAAAAGAAAAGGATAAGAAACATGAAACAATTAGAACAAACTGTTTTCGATACAGTGGAAGAAATCACTATGCACATGCTTATCAAACTCCCAAATACTCGGTTGACTTTTGTCAGGCATCACTAAGAAAGAAGGATTAGAATCCTGAAGCTAACTTTGTAATCGTGTTGATTGGACACACTTAGATGTGGGAATTTCTTTGAGCATCCTGAAGGAAAGATAAATCATTTGATTGGTGATGGCTCCGTGAATGTGGAAGAATAAAATAGTGATGTTTAATATTTATCAATGATAATGTTATTAATTATCTTTTTACTACTTATAATATTTGTTGCCGTTGTACTTCTTATAATATAAAATAGTAATAATAATATAAATGTTTCTTTAATATGTATGAAAATATAAATTTTTCTAATAAATATGTATGAAAATATGAATTTTTCTAAATTTGTTGGTTCAAGTAATATAATAACAAAGAAGATATTCAATCAGAGAAATGTATATTTAATAGATATTTTATTTTATTCTTTGAAGATATGGGTATTATCAAAGCAAGTTATCTAATTATGAAGACACTTGCTTGATTGATTCTTGCACAACACACATGATATTCAAAAATGAGAAATATTTTTCTCATTTGAGTATGAATTGTATAAATGTTACTACAATTTCTAGTAGTACAAATTTGATTGAGGGCTTTGAAAAAGCCATTATAATTTTGCCTAAGGGAACAAAACTCACAATAAATAATGGTATGTTCTCTCCTCGATCTCAGAAAAAATTGTTGAGTTTTAAAGATATCCGTGAAAATAATTTTCACATTTAAATATCTTGTTATAACCAAAAATGTCTCTGGGCAGACATGTGTTATTGAAAAGTTCCCAGTATTATCTTCTGGGTTGTATTGGACAATGATAAGTGCAATTGAAGCACATTCCATAGTAAATCAGAAATTTACTGATTCCAATACTTTTGCACTTTGGCACAATCATCGGGGACACCCTGGATCCATAATGATGTAACGGATTATGGAAAATTCAAATGGTCATCCATTAAAGAACATGAAGATTCTTTTAAAAGATGAATTCTTTTGCACTGCTTTGTTATCAAGGTAAGTTAATTGTGAGACCATCACAAATAAAGGTGGGAATTTAGCCCCCAACTTCGTAGAACGTATACGTGGAGATATTTGTGGCCACCTAGTGGGTTGTTTAGGTACTTTATGGTGCTAATAGATGCATCTTCAAGATGGTCTCATGTATGTCTGCTATCATCTCGCAACTTGGCGTTTACAAAATTATTGGTACAAATTATATGATTACGAGCACTTTTCCAATAATCAGATTAGAACAATTCGCCTTGACAATGCTGCAGAATTTATATCTCAAGCATTTAATGATTATTGCTTATCAATTGGGATAAGAGTTGAACATCTTGTAGCTCATGTTCACACTTAAAATGGCGTTGTTGAGTCATTAAATAAAGATTGCAGTTGATAGCAAGACTTTTGCTCATGAAAACTATGTTACCACTTCTGTTTGAGGTCATGCAATTTTGCATGTAGTAACTCTATTCGTCACAAAATCGGTATTATCATAAGTTTTCTCCATTGCAGTTGCTTTTGGGTCAAGAACCTAAGATATCTCATTTAAGAGTTTTTGGGTGCATTGTGTATGTACCTATTGCACCATCATACCGCACTAAGGTGGGACCTCAAAAAAGGTTAGGAATATATGCTGTGTTTGAATCACCCTCCGTTATTCGTTATCTTGAACCTCTGAATAGAGATATGTTCACTGCATGGTTGCAGATTGTCGGTTTGATGAGACACATTTTTCAAAGTTAGGGGGAGAAAACAGTGAAATCAAAAGAGAAATGTTGTGGAAAAATCCATCTTTGTCTCATCTTGATCCACATACTTCTATTTGTGAGCAAGAAGTACAAAAGATTTTTCACTTGTAGAAAATAGCAAATCAAATGCCAGATACATTTACTGATTTGAAATGGATAACTAAGTCATACATACTTGCAATGAATGTGCCTATCCAGATTGATGTCCCAAAAGGACCATCTGTTAGTATCACAACTTTTGAATCCCAAAAATGCCTGAAGCGTGGTAGACCATTGGGTTCAAAGGATAAAAATCCTAGGGAGAGAAGCATAAAGAATAATAAAGATGATACTTCAAAAGAACCTCCTGAAGAAGGTCAAGACTTAAGAAATCCTGATATTCCTGAAGAAATCAGTAAACTCGAGACTCAAGTGAATGAAGAACTTCTAATAAGTTCTACTAGTGATGAGATAAATTTAAATCGATCGAAAGTTACAGTGGATAATATTTTTGCATATAATATTTCACTTAACCTCATGCAAGAGAGTGAGGATATTGAGCCTAAATCCATCGAAGAATGTCAACGCAGAAATAATTGGCCTAAATGGAAAGAAGCAATTCAATGTGAGTTGAATTCACTCTCTAACTGTGAGATATTTGCACCTATAGTACAAACCTCTGATGATGTAAAATCAGTTAGCTATAAATGGATTTTTGCGCGAAAGCGAAATGAGAGAAATGAAATTTTATGATATAAGGCACACCTTGTTGTACAAGGATTCTCTCAAGGACCCGGTGTCAACTATGAAGAAACATATTCACCTGTTATGAATGGAATAACTTTTCGATATCTCATCAGTTTTGCTGTACATAAACATCTTGAAATACATCAAATGGATATAATTACAACTTACCTTTATGGTTCACTTGACAGTGAAATTTATGTGAAAATCCCAAAAGGATTTAAATTTCGTGAAGCATGTAATAAGTATCGAGAAATGTTCTTAGTCAAATTACAAAGATCATTATATGGTCTGAAACAATCGGGGCGGATGTGGTATAATCGCCTCAGTGAGTACTTGATGAAGAAAGAATATATATATGATGTCAATTGTTCATGTGTTTTCATTAAGAAAATGGGATAAGATTTTTTTATACTATCAGATTTTGTTATACTCACTGTTTAAGTAGATGATATAAATCTCATTGGAACTCCTAAAGTGGTCCAAAAGGTGATTGAATATTCAAAGAAAGAATTTGAGATGAAAGATCTCGGAAAGATAAAACTTTTTCTAGGTCTGCAAATTGAATATTTTGAAGATGGGATATTTGTTCATCAATCTACCTATATTGACAAAATCTTATAATGATTCTGTATGGATAAAGCACATCTGTTAAGTACTCCAATGGTTGTTAGGTTACTTGAAGTAAATAAAGATCCATTCCGGCCCCCAAAAGAGGATGAAGAACTCCTTGGTCCAGAAGTACCATATCTCAGTGCTATTGGAGAACTTATGTATCTCACTAACTCAAGTAGACCTAATATAACATTCTCTATTAATGTGTTAGCAAGGTACAATTCTTCCCCAAACGCGAAGGCATTGGAACGGTATCAAGCATATTTTGCGATACCTGAAGGATACAATTGATATGGGTTTGTTTTATACTAACAAAGAATGTGCAAACCTTGTTGGTTATGCAGATGCAGGTTATTTATTATATCCACATAAAGCTTGATCTCAAATAGGCTATCTGTTTACGTATGGAGGAACTGCTACATCATGGCGATCTACAAAATAATCCATAGTTTCTACTTCTTCAAATCATGCTGAAATAATAACAATTCATGAAGCAAGTAGAGAATGTGTGTGTTTGAGATCGATGATACATTCTACCCAAGAGAAGTGTGGATTGAAAAATGATGTTAAAGTACCTACGGTCATATTTGAAGACAAGGCTACGCGTATAACTCAGATGAAAAGTGGCTTCAAAAAGGAGATAGAATGAAACATATTTCACCAAAATTATTTTTCACACATGATCTTTAAAAGAAAGGTGATTTTGATGTACAACAAATTCATTCAAGTGATAATCTTGCAGATTTATTCACTAAGGCATTACCAATGTCAACATTCGAGAAGTTAAGATATAAGATTGGAATGTCCCGTCTCCAAAATGTCAAACGAAGTTTTCATCAGGGGGAGATAGTACGTGTTGTATTCTTTTTTCCTTACTAAGGTTTTATCCCGCTGGGTTTTCCTAGAAAGGTTTGTAACGAGAGAACTAATGATGCATATTAAGGTCACTTAGAACTTTTCATTTACGTGGATAATTTAGGGGGAGTGTTGTAAATGAAAATTCTACCACTATGTTTGGTATCTTGGTGGGTGTATTATTTCATTTAGTGGGTATATTATTTTATTCTTATCTTGGCCAAATATGATGACCATTATATACTCTATATATGTGTGCTCTTGAAGGCAAAGAACGCACAGAAACATACATACATAGATATCAGTAAACATCTTCCTCTCTCCCTTTTCATTTCCAGCCTTCTTATTTAATCAAAGAAATTGTTCCTCATTGGATTCAGTTTTATAACAGAAGCTATTTATTTTCATTTGATCAGCCTGCTGGACCAAATTCTAAATATGCTACTGGACCAACTTCCACCCTTGTTGCTGGACCAACTTTCGACCCTATTACTGGATCAACTTTCACCCCTTCTGCTAGATCAAATGCCACATCTACTAGATCAACTTTCACCCTATTGCTCGATCAAATACTCCAATTGAAAGAGGAAAGGTTAGAATAAAAAGTTAAAAAAAAGTGATGTATTCTTACTTCTATAAATTATAATTTAATAGAATCCAAAATTTGTTACTTTCTTAGGGGTGTGTTGCAAGCAAACTAGGAATGGTTGTAATGGGGGTATTTCACACAGAAAGTGGAGCTACTATTATTAATGTAAGAATTTTTGTGTACTTGCACATCTTACAATCCTTATTAACACAAAAATTAACAAAAAATATTTATATTTGTTTGAGCAGCCTGGAATAGCCATGGAAGATTTAGGAATGTGAAGTCTTCAACTTTTGTCATTGGGCATCTTGGGAGTAAATTGACAAAAAAGGTATAAAGTGGAAGAGAAAACTGGTTGTCACATCAAGACAACTTGAAGAAATGAGGAGATAAAAACATATTGAGACAAGCTCTAAAGCTACATATTTGAGTCAAGAGAGCTCCAATGCTCCAATTTCTTTTTAAAAGATGTTTGGCAATTGTCAGTTGAAAAACTATGTTTGTTGTAACTATATTTAACAGAATGCTTAGGAAATTGTGATTCTATTGAAAATAATAGTTGTGACTGCAGTTTACTTTGACATTTTAGGATTCTCTTTTGCTATGAATAGGTAGTTGTGACTACAAATTATATGTAAAACTTTGGGATTCTCTTTTGTTAAGAATGTCAAGCAATCAATTTTCTCTTATTTACCATGAGAGATCTATGTAACTATGTACAATTTTACTTTGTTATCTCTTGTATCTATTTGTGATTTTTTAGCCAATTGATGCACCCAACTAATTGTATAATTTATGTTCGCTTCTTTACCAAAATTATATTATACCAACATAAAAGAAAGATAGATAGAAAAAGTGACAAATTTTGATCAAGTCTAACATTTTTATTACACCAAGAAAGATTATTACAACACCAATCCCTTGTCAGAATACCGAATCCTTACAATATTGCAAGTACAATTACACCAAAAAAGGTTCACTACAACACTAACAATATCAATTTCTTACAATATTACAAGTACAATTGCATCAAGATATCATGGCAACTTCCTTGAATCTCCTATCAATGAAATATATCTTGAAAAACAAAATTTATAGCTAGAATACAAACACACAAGAGAGTAATCCAAAGTTGTTTCTCCCTTTTCTTGGACTTGGCCAATTTGTTTCCACTTCTTCTCATTTTCTTTCATCTTCAGCCAATCATTGTAAAATTGTCCAATTTTGACTCTATTTTGTTCATATATGATGTTTTGCTTTCCATAGAGTTGGTCGACCTAGTAGACTTATTCTCAATCTTTTCTAAAACTTCAGCTCTTTGTTCAAGCTAACCATTTCTTTCCAGCAACTTAGGAATTACAAATTTTGATCTTGGACCAATGTAGTCATCCTTCCAAAGCCAAAAGTCGTATGATCTACCATTCTAAAGAGAATAGAAACAACAAGATACATTAACTTATTACTCTTGAAGATCAATTATAAAGGCATAAGTTCAACTTATCATATAGTAAATAAAATTTTTGATATAACTTTATGTGTTAATCCCTTTAACTTACCCCATAGTAAGGACAAATCTAATATCTTCTACCAGGATTTCTTGGGGTTCAAGAGGTTAAAAATGACAAAATAAATTCATATATCTGCATTGCACCTCATCCACTTCATGATCTTTGTCTTGCATCCAAAACCTAGTCAAGCTCATTCGACCCATTTTATCACTTCATCAACAGAAATCATTACAATAACTTAATTTGACAAATATTCAAAAAATCTATGAAAAGAGAGAAAGAAGTTAAAATGGAAAAGAACGAGATTCACAAAATGAAAAGGAGAGGAATGAATCAAAACAAAAAATTTACCTATGATTCAAAAGAATTGGGTGCATTTGAACTTCAATTTGAGAATTTAAGGTTCTTCATTTTTGTTTGTTAAGAATTAGGGTCGGGTGGGAGAGTTATAACGAGGGTAATTGGTGATTTCAGACCATTGGATCATTTTAATAAATAAAAAAAATAGAAAATTAAAGTATTGACGCGCCTTCATAGACGTACTAGAAATGTGCTTGAAGCTGGGGGTAGGATGGGGGAGAATAATTCACTTATGAGGAATACAGGTGTGTAATAGGTCGTCCTCATGGTTGAAGTGTGTATTCTACTTTTTAGTACAACTTTAAGTGTGACTCTCATTCTTGTAACCAAGGGGAAATCAAATTTTAAGCCACATAACATACCGTCGAATCAAACCAATTGCCAAAACCTTTAGATTAACATTAATATCACTTGAAACATACCATTAACTGTATTGAGCATAGGCAACATCAAACGTTTTGAACAATAGATGATTCTAAATTAAGCATGGAAAATATGGATAGAATGAACCAAAAACAAAGAATAGAGAAATATATGAAACTTCAACTATATGAACGACACACAACATTCATCAACAAGAATAACTAACTTTCATCTACACTAAAATGCTTAAGGCAACATATTTTGCATCACATTAGGATTGGATACAATATCATTCGACGTTAGATGTGTGAGATACCACTAAACAAAAAACATTAACAACAAGCAACAATGTTATGGTCACCAAACGAAAGATTTGAAGGGCTGGACGCGTTCAAGGTTTAACTCAACATGATCATATGGTGGAGCCATACGACATTATTGAACAAAACATTGTAAAGTTAGTTTCAAATAGACCCAAGTCGTTAACATTTCACGAGAAACTCCTAAAAACTGACCAACAACAATAAGCTAAAACCAAGGCAAACACAAAGATCTTATGAAGGTAGAGAAATATTGCTCTTTTTGTGCAGCAAACTAGAACTCGACGAGCAACGACTGACGAAAGTCTATACCACTTTGACTATACAAGCAAAGCAATAGACTCTAGTGTGTCTCAACTGAAATAGGGTCATGTGATTAGTTGTACATTATATGGTCTTCTATTGATGATATAAAAATAGGGAAGAATGGGCCAGCTGAAATTGGGCATGTGAAATCGATTTTGGACCAATTCTGAATTTTTGATCCAAAAAATTGACTAATTAGATTCGAAAAATAAAAATAGAGGGTGGAAAAAATAAAATTAGAAATTTAATCATTTTAAAATCACGATCAAGGCCAATTTAGGATCTAAAACACAACTGAATCGAATTAGTTGATTAGATTAGCCACGAGACGAATTAATATAAGGTTGATTAAAGAGCTTCTTAAAATTAATGAAGTGAAATAACTAACTTAATTATCAACTAATTAATTAAAAAATAATTATAAATTAACTAAAGTAATTCACAAAAATAAAATCTTTTGAAATGATTTTTGAAAAATTATGAAAAAGTAAGAACTAAATACGCAACTTGATATACATACTTATATATGTACATGTGTATATATAATTTGAAAGTTACATAAAAAATAATAAAAATATGTATATAATATATATGTACATACAAATACATGTATATATATGTGTATATATAACTTTAGAATGTCAAAATATTATCTACAAAAAGTAATGAATATATATATATATATATATGTATGTATATGTATATGTGTGTGTGTGTTTAATCTTAAATTATTGAAAAATTGAAGAAGCTCGATAATTAATTTATAATGGGGATGACATAAATTAGATGTCAACAACTATCCCTTTCTTTGGATAGGATTGATGGAGCAGATCGTGGACAAAGAAAATTCACGAATTAAATTTTGACCGACGACATATTCGTCTTTTGAAAAGTATTAGGCACGAACTTTGGGAGACTATGGTCGAAGCTGGTTTTAGGTTTTCTATATATTCCAGGATCCATGAGAATTTAGTCCACTTGTAGTTTAGGATGCTTGATTTTAGCTCGACCTTGAAAGAATTCAAAAGCTATCCCAATATCGGATTGCGAAGAGATTGAAATGCTTATGAATGAGATTATGAACAATCATTAGAATATAATTAAGTTTTCGATATTAAGAACACCCACATATCCTTGGACTTAGTAATCTGGCTGTTTGTAGTTTGTGTCATGTCTCAAGCCTAGGGCCTAGATTTGACACGACAAATGGGGAACCCGAAGGGACCTTAAAAAAGACTTCTTAAGCATGCATAGCACATCCATGGTTGCAGAAGCATAAATAAGTAATAAACACTTAGAAAAAAAATTCTAAGGGAAACAGGACTTAGGACTCACACTATGGGGATGTTGCAGGGAAAGGGATTAATATGAATCATAGAGCAAATAAAGTCTAAAATGCAGATGAGTATGACTCATGCTATGGGTATAAAAGGGACTTAGGACTTTCATCACCTCTTCAACAAACAACAACACGTAGAAGGGAGCATGGGACTAAGGGAATATGTCATGACCCAAGCCTAGGGCCTAGATGTGACACGGCGAATGGGGAACCCGAAGGGACCCCAAATGAGCCTCTTAACATATCATGATACATCATTGATCGCGGAAGAAATTAAACAACATAATAAGAGTAGAAATAAGGGAAGAGGGACTAAAGGGATACTTTCATAACATAAGCACCAAAACAAGCGAGTTAAGGCTCGATACATAACATGTCCAACAACACCTCTACTACATAGATAAGAGTAGGGGCCAAGACAAGCAACCGGGCTCACCTTCATAGTCAATACGTACATAAATGAAAGATAGCCTTAGAACATGGCATAAGATCATAAACATCGTCCCTGGAATGGAGGACTCACCAAATAGCTTGAGAGAAATCTTACTACCCACGTGGAGGAAGATGCTCAAGTGAGGCTTCGGTTCCTACATGATGACATCATGTAGGCATAGAGTATGCGTTAGTACATTTGAATGTACTAAGTATATAGGATGCCATGCAACAAGAGATAAGCAACATAATAAAAATGCATAAGCATAGGCAATGAGTAGCATATAACGATATGGCATGCATGGAAGATGCTTGAAGTACATCATGTTTACATAGAACATTATACATGTGCAAGGGGAGACCATTATTAGTGAATATCTAAGGCCTACCACCTCCTTGGAGAGGCAAATGAGGTACAAACCCTTCAATATAGTTGATGAGATACAAAGCCCTCAACATTGTTACCAAGGTACAAGCCCCTCGACATGGTTATCAAGGTACAAACCCCCTGATCCGGTTGCACAGGCCTACCACCTCCCGAGCGAGGTGATCAAGGTACAAATCCCTCAACATGTTTATGCGGGCCTACAACCCCCCGAGTGACGCTTGGTCAATTCCCAACACTATAGAGATAATATCATATACATACATTCGTTTCATCATCATATAGTCATTCAACTCATAAGCCATGCATTGGACCTTCGATTCCTCAAGAAATCTGTACTTCTGTAGTTGAAATAAGGACAAATGAGGATGAAAACCTTCCACGCCCCACGCTCTTCCGTTTCATCCAAGCAGGATCCGAAGTATCGACCTTATTGGCTAGAATGCCTTCTGCTATGGGTTATCAACCGACCCTAAGTACCGAAATGGGTTCTTTACAAGAAAGAATTACTTCTACCAAAGAAGGGCCCATAACCTCTATTCAAGCAGTTTATGTACCCGCAGACGATTTGACCGACCCTGCTCCTGCTACGACATTTGCACATTTAGATGCTACTACCGTACTATCAAGAGGATTGGCTGGTAAAGGTATTTATCCAGCAGTAGATCGTGATTCGACATTTCTTAAGAACCAACTTAGTGAAATTAATCATAACCGAACATTTTATCAAACACTTGGCAGGTGTTTAACGCTAATGTAAAATCATGCAATTCAAGAGTGTGATCATGCTAGAAAATTCAATGTAAAACCATCAATAGATACTTGGTAACATCCTCAATCAATATACATTAAAACCCTTCATCAAAACTCACAATAGATCTTAGATTCATAGCTAAAAACATTCTAAAACAATCATAATTTAATGAAACCCCAACATAGTGTGCAATGAAATTCATATTAAGTAAACCCACGAGTAAATGAACTTTAAATCATGCAATTTTAGGTAAAAGAAAGCTTGGGTATCATGGGTGAAAGGAACCCATAAAAGAAACCCACATACCTTGACTTTGGAGAATCCTTGAAGAAGATTGGAGATGGAGATTTGAAGCTTGAATGAGAACCGTAAGATCCGGATGAGTTTTGGGACTTGAAATTTGGAGATGAAATATTGTTTAAGTCTTTGAGAGAGTATTTGGGAATGTCTTGAATGATATGAGGCTAAGTATAAATATTTTCATACATGAGAAGGCTTAGGCCCAAGATCCAAAAGCCTTGGATCGAGATACAAATCACTGGGAACAAAATACATAGGTCCGCATTTGTTCCGCGACACAGACCTGTTGTGGAGGCAAAATTTACACAGATCTGCGACAGCCAGGCACCGCCATGGGTCACTTTTGGAAATCGAAATTTTAGGAAAATGAAATTGTGACTCCTTTGCTCTAAAATTCGGGTTAGACCCATTTCTCACTCAATTTGACCCCTGATCAAGAATATGAAGTTGGATTTTAGATATCAAAAAAAGGATTTTGAGATATATGAAAATTATGATTTTGGGCACTTTCAAGGCACATTTTCGAGCACTTTTTAGGATCGTTTCAATATCTCCCCCTTGGGAACATTCGTCTCTGAATGTCAAAGAAAAGTATATAAGAAGAGTAATCATGAAGAGATCAACCCCAACAAGAATGTAACGACATACTTAAAACACCATTTTCAAAACTCAACATAAGTGTAAAATCACCATGAACTTTGTCAATATAAACATGAATGCATGCAAATGACTTAGGGGATAGAATATGAAACATGAAATCACATAGAATATTTAGAATTAGTACCTTAGGCTTGAGTAAGATGGAAGAGATAAGGATATTGCTTTTGCGTGTCTATTTTGGTCTCCCATGTAGCACCTTCGACTTGTTGATTCCTCCAAAGGACCTTAACGGAAGCAACATCCTTGTTCCTCAACCTCTTCACTTGTCTATCCAAGAACTCTACTAGAACCTCTTTATATGTCAAGTTATCTTAAACTACCCCCATAACTCCAAGAGCCACAATAGCATTAGGGTCACCCACACACTTCCTCAACATAGACACATGAAAGACCGGATGAACCAATTCAATTTCACTAGGCAAATCCAACTCGTAGACCACTTTACCAATCCTCCCCATCACCCTATAAGGACCCACATATCTAGGGCTTAACTTACTCTTCTTACCAAAACAAACTACACCCTTCTTGGGTCACACTTTCAAATAGACCCAATAACTAACCTTAAACTCAAGCTCCCTCCTCACATCGGCATAAGACTCTTGGTGACTTTGGGATGTTTTCAACCTTTCTCTAATCATCCTTACCTTCTCCATAGCGTGCATAACCAGATCTGGAACCAACAAACCCACCTCTCCAACCTCAAACTACCCAACCGGTGATCTACAACGTCTACCATAGTGAGACTCAAAAGGAGCCATTCCGATGCTAGAATGATAGCTATTGTTATAGGCAAACTCAATCAATAGGAGATGATCATCCCAACTACCCTTAAGCTCCAATAGACAAGCCCTAAGCATGTCCTTAAGTGTTTGGATAGTTCTTTCGGCTTGGCCATCCGTTTGAGGGTGAAAGGTCGTACTAAGCTTTACCTTGGTTCCAAGACTTCCTTGGAAGGACCTCCAAAAGTGTGAAGTGAATTATGCACCATGATACGATATAATGGTCAACAAAACCCCATGCAACCTCACCAAGTCATGAATGTACAACATAGCATAACTTTAGACCCATATGTAGTCTTAACCAGTAGAAAGTGAGCTGATTTGGTCATCCTATCAACCATAACCCAAATGGGATCAAAACCCTTTCTAGTCTTGGGCAACCCAACCACAAAATCCATATTAATCTCCTCCCACTTCCAAGTAGGAATCTCTAAGTCTTGGGCTAGGCCACCAGGCCTTTGATGCTCGGCTTTGACTTGTTGGCAACTATGACAACCGGAGACAAATTTGGCAATGTCCCTCTTCATACCTCCCCACCAATACACCTCTCTCAACTCTCCATACATCTTAGTAGACCCGAGGTGAATAGAGTAAGAGGAACCATGAGGCTCATCAAGAATCTTTTTTCTCAAGCCATCAACACAAGGCAGACACAACCTACCTTGGTATCTAAGGGAACCATCTCCCCTTGGGAGAAAACCTCACGTTACCATCTTTTACCAATTCCTTGAATTCTAACAAAGTGGGGTTAAGATGTTGCTTAGCTTTCACCTCCTCAACCAATGAAGATTTAGAGCCATTAACTACCACAACACCCCCATTATCCACCTCTTCCAACCTAACTCCCAATCTACCCAACCGATGGACCTCCCTAGCCACCCTTTTGCCATCATCATCAACATGAGCTAGGCTACCGTGGATACCCTAATCAAAGTATTAGCCACCATATTAGCCTTATTGGGATGATAATGCACACTCATGTCATAGTCGTTAAGAAGTTCTAACCACCTTTTTTACCTCAGGTTGAGATCTTTTTTAGTGAAGACATATTAGAGACTCTTATGATCGGTGAACACATCAACATGCACCCATACAAATAATAACGCCAAATCTTTAATACAAATACCAAGTCTGCTAGTTCAAGATCATGAGTAGGATAATTCTTCTCATGCACTTTGAGTTGTCTAGAAACATAGCTATCACCTTACCATTTTGCATTAGAACACAACCCAAACCAACTCTAAAAGCATCACAATACACAACAAATCCTTCTAGCCCTTCCAGTAGTGACAATATGGGAGCGGACACAAGATTATCTTTCAATGTTTGGAAACTCTTTTCGCACTCCTTAGTCCACACAAATTTAGCCTTCTTTTGAGTCAACTTAGTCATGGGAGAAGCAATAGAAGAGAACCCATTCACAAACCTCCGATAGTAACCCGCTAAGCCCAAGAAGCTCCTAATATCCGATGATGTCAATGGTCTAGGCAAATTTTTAATCACATCGCCTTTTTAGGATCCACCTTAATACCATCCCAAGACACCACATGACCTAGGAAGGGAACCTCATTTAACCAAAATTCACATTTTTCCTTCAAACTTTGTACCACTTCCCTCAAATGACCCACATGCTCCTCCTCACTATGAGAATAGATAAAATTATCATCAATAAAGACCACAACAAACTAATCAAGGTATGGTTTGAAGACCCTATTCATAAGGTCCATGAAGATAGACGGTGCATTGGTAAACCCAAGGATATCACAAAAAACTCATAATGCCCATACCTAGTCCGAAAGGCCATCTTGGGAATGTCACACTTCCTCACCTTAACTTGATGGTATTCGGACCGAAGATCAATCTTAGAGAAGTGGTTAACCCCTTGCAATTGGTCAAACAAATCATCAATTATTGGAAGAGGATACCTATTCGTGATGGTGACCCTATTAAGTTGCCGGTAGTCAATACACGTTCTAAGAGACCCATCCTTCTTCTTCACAAACAACACCGGTACACCCCATGGTGATTGACTAGGCCTAATAAAATCCTTCTCCAACAAATCCCTGAATTGCTCCTTCAACTCCTTTAGCTCCGCCGGGGCCATATTGTAAGAGGGAATAGAAATGTGTTGAGTATCGGGGAGAAGGTCTATACCAAGATCTATCTCCCTTTTGAGAGGAATATCGGGATGGTCATTTGGATTGTAACTCCACATCCCTAACCCTTACAAGATGATAAAGAAAACCCTTAGAGATCAACGTATGGGCTTTAAAGCAAGAGTTGAACCTACCTTTGACCACCACATCATGACTCTCCTATTCAAGAACGGGTTCATTTGGGAATTGGAATTTAACCCTACGGGTTCTATAATCAATAGAGGCATAGTACGCATGCAACCAATCCTTCCCAAGAATGACATCAAAATCAACCATATCAAACTCAACAAGATCACAAGTCAATATTTTAAGCAAGATGCAAACGGGACAATTTCTAGACTTTTCTACCAACAATATATGCACCAATAGGAGTAGACACCTCATATGACTCATATAACAATTCGGGCTTAACATGAAACTTTTTGGCAACAAAAGGGGTAATAAAAGAAAGAGCAGCACCCGGATCAATTAATGTATACACATCAAAATCAAAGACTTTTAACATACCAATAACAACGTCGGGCACCTCATCAACCCCTTGCCTCCCATGTAAAGCATAAAATCGATTATGCCTTGCGGCACCATCTTGTCGGCCACCTCTCCCCAAAGGAACCACATTAGCACCTTGTGGACGAACCTCCTTACACTTGTTGCGATTTCGAGGGTAATCCATCACCTTATGCCCAACTTTCTAAAAACTATAATAAGCATTAGTATCCCTCAAGCATGGGCCACTATGACCCCTACCACATTTTGGACACCCACCATTAGGAACCATACCACCAATACCTTGGGCCTTAAAGTCATTGATAACCCTCTTATCAAATGCATGAGAAAACTCTTGGCTTGATGAAACTGACCACCCTTTCGACTTTGGAAATTTCCCTCGAAACTGGCCCTCTTGGCCTCATTACTCCTCCTTTTCCTTAATTTTTCCTCCTCCATTTTTTTTGTATAGGTCTCAAAAGGGACAAATCCATGTCGCTAATCAACATAACATACCAGTATTCGTCACTCACCAAATCGGATATGCCCATCACGAACTTATTCATTCTAGAACTTGGGCCGTCAACCAAGTGGGGAGCATATTCAGAGAGTTGACTAAACTTGAGGGCATACTCGTACTTATAGACCCTTGCCTCAAATTTATAAATTCCACCATCTTGGCCTTCCTAAGTTCAAGAGGAAAGAACCGATTAAGGAAAGAAGCCTTGAACCTCTCCCAAAGCACCACATTGTCAATTCCCTTCTCTTCCTTCCATTGATTAAACCATATTTGTGCCACCCCCTGATGATGTTCATGCTCCAATAAGAAAGTGTCGCTGTCAGCAATTCACCTAACCGTAGGTTAAGATCGAATCCACAGGGAATATAGGGCTTGACTACAAGACTTCACTACTAATCATTTCAAGCATAAATAACTAAAATATCTAAATAGGGGGTTTTGTGATCCAAAAACAAAAGGAAAAATTAATACTATACTACGAGAGAGAAAACACTCAGTTTTAGGGATGAATTGTGTTCCCTATGGTTTGTTAACTCGATCACCATAGATAGTATAACTACAATTGGAGACTTGTATGCAGGATAGTAACTTAGGTTCTTCCAGCCCTCTTGTAAAGGTGAAGGTTGAATTTCACCATGGCGCATGGTCGGCTACCATGGCGTGCCAACTAACCATTACCTAGTCAACCTTCCCCTTTTCAGGTTTGGTTGATTAGACGAGAACATATCAATCGAATCCTGTCATCTATTTTCCTTTTCCTATTGATCACTACCTTGGTCGTCATCGTGATAGTAGGCGGGGTTTGGTTTGGCCACCACCAAACAACAATTAATATGAAGAGAAATAGATAATACATTTAAAGCCCCAATCATACAAATGCAATAAAACTAGGTTATCTCAAGTTAAATAACCATGGTTCCCACAACCCCACATTGTGGGTGCTTAGCTACTCATGGCTAAGGAAAAACAAGCAAAAATGCAAATAATTGACATGATTGAGAAGTTTACCTAAGGCAATGAAGATTGAAGTCACAACAAATTGTAAACCAAAAGCTTGATAGCTTGATGATGAGTACAAAGCAAGGTTTACAATCCCCAAAATTGGGTTTTCCAAGAGAAAAAGATCATCTAAGCTAAAAACCTAAGAGTTTCTTGAGAGAATATTCAAAGCAGATAAAAACTTCTCTGGTTTGAATTCCCTTAATAAAACACTAACTTAAACTATATATAGTGTTTCCAAAATAACCCTATAAATTACACTGAAAAGATAGATGGCAGTTGGTATGCCTTGTAGTTACGACTCGTACGATGGCTTACCAGTCTTAATCGGGGTCTCGTATCAGGTTCTTGGCATCTTGGACTCAACTGGTACGACCCACTGGTATGAGTCATAGCTTGGGCTACGACTCGTATGCTCCTCTCTTAGTCTGGCCTTCAGTTTTTGGTCCAACATTTAGACTCTCTGATTCTTGCTACGAGTCCACCCATATGAGTCGTAGTAAGACTTACGACTCGTAGGATGACCTTGTAGGGGTGACCTCTACTTAGCAGATGTCTAATTTTTTTTGGTCTCTATTTCTTACTACAACACACCCTACGACTCATAGCTTGGGCTATGACTCGTAGGTGGGCTCATATGTCCTTTAATTCAACAAAATCTGTAACTTTTCTTCAAAAAATCATGCCAACCTAACATTTCTGCAAGTGCAAAACAAAAATAGAAAAAAAACCAATAAAAAGTCGCATTAAGAACTCACAAAATCCTTTGTTTTAGGCATCAAATATGCTGTATTTTGATAGCACATCAACACCCTCAACTTAGAATTAGTTTTGTCCTCAAGCGATGACTCAATCTACGCAGAAAAAGAGAAATACATAGCAGCTATACTAATGGTATATACATGAACTCCTCTGATTTATGTAGCCACTTATCATTTTCAAAACTAGATTGCAAAGTTACTTAGCAAAACAAAACATGATGATGGATTTGGCAACCCAACTGTCATAGGTTAAGGAGCATCAGCTATCATGATCACTAGTGCATCCATATGCTAATCCAGTAGTGCAGATGCCCTCCAAGAAAAGAAGTCCCTCTTACTCACTCAAGAAGCACTTATAATTCAGGGACTGAGGAAGCATTTTCACTCTCACAATTGAAGTTCATACATACTGACTAAAACTATAAGCTTGCCTCTGTACTCATCTTCTGGCTTGGTGATGAAGTGGATTTGGATCACTTTAGGATTATGGGCTTGTAACATAGGTTCAAAAGGCTTTGATATCGCATTTTAGGCAAGTAGTGACTAAAAGCTATCCTTGAACCATGTTTACCAACACTTATTGCTTTCATAACCCAACCCTTTTGATTATATCCACTCTTATACTCCTGTTTCAAACTTTTCTTGAGTGCTTTCTTTCTATTTTCAGTTGTGCCTCATTTCTGAACTAATTTCTTGCTACTTTTTCTCAATTCAAGGCACTTTTCTTTTCTTTTTCTTCACTCAACTCATGATTTTTCATTTCTTTCTTTATTTCCCGACTAACCTCCTCATTGTCATTACTTTACCAAAATAAGGGTCACCCTCAACTTAGATTTTTAGCTTGAGGTAAAGTACACAATACCCATTCCCCAAATTAGGCCCACAATTTGTAGCTACCCTCAACTTAGGCTTTTAGCCTCAATTAAGGTTCACATGTTCAAGGATAGACCAGGGCCAATATCAAGGTATTTCATCAAACAAGATTAAGCTAGCATGGTGACAAGAAAGAATGAGTACATGAGAAGCTCAAAAATTTGGAACAAGGGATTTACACTCTCATTAGGTGGGTCACTTAGGCTAAAAGTGGGTTCACTCAAAGAACAAAGGCCTAAGATCCTTTCCACATCAACCACATCACCAAACCAATCTTAGAGTACTAAGGCAAGTTCTGAGTCCATACAAGATGCATGAATGTAGCAAAATAAGCTCACAACACACATGGCATTGCACCCACTAGCAAGTATAGATTCACAGGTCATGCTTTAAGCCTCAGCTTACCTTCACATTATCGGAACAAACATTGCGAGATACTCAATATGCATGAATGCATCAATAATCTCAATCTCAAAAATTTTGAGGGTACCTAATTTTTCATCAAAACTTTAAAAATAATCTAAAGACTATGCATATGCCAATAGATAACACTATATAAATTTACACATTATCTACACTACCTAAAAATGCTGGTTCAACAGAAAAGTAAACATCCACAAGGAAAAAGAATAACATCAAGAAAACCTTGGGATCAAAAATAGGGGAAGTTATCGACTCGGGGCTACTCAGACTTCACCTTAATCAATAACTTTCCACACCCCACCAAAATAGGATACTTTGTTGTCAAAGGAAAGATACATAGAAGAGGTACAAGGGGCATACATTAGGTTGCTTCCCAGGAAGCGCCTAATTTATTGTGGAGGCACGACAGGAAGCTTTTGTGCTCATGCCTCTTCAAGGTCCCAGTCTTCCACTATCTTAATTTCTTCCATGTCACCCATGTACAATTTGACCCTCTGTCCATTGACTTTAAAAGTTTTACCATCCCTACTTTCTAACTCAATGGCTCCATAGCTCAAAACACATAAGACTCTGAAGGGCCCCATCCACTTAGATCTGAGTTTCTCGGGAAACCACCTCAAATTAGAGTTATAAAGCAACACCATGTCTCCTAGAGCGAATTGGCGATTTTCAATCATATGATCATGCTGAACTTTCATCCTTTGCTTGTACAATGTAGAGCTCTCATAAGCTCGCAGCCTAAACTCATCGAGTTCATTTACTTACACCAATCTAGATGTTGCTGCTTCATTCCAATCTATATTTAACTTCTTAAGTGCCCATAGTTCCTTGTGCTCAAGCTCAACTGGTAGGTGACATGCTTTCCCAAACACCAATTGATAAGGGGACATTTCGATTAGGGTTTTGAAAGCAGTGTGGTAGGCCCATAAAGCATCATCTAACTTTCTTGACCAATCAGTACGATGCACATTCATAGTCTTCAACAAGATTTGCTTTATTTCCCTATTTGACACTTCCACTTGCCCACATAAGGGGTTTCTACTTGGTGCCGCACACCATACCTCTCAAGGAGAGCTTTGAACAATCTGTTGCAAAAGTTGGAACCTCCATCACTGATAATAGCTCGAGGGGTACTGAACCTGGAGAAAATGTTTCTTCAGAGAAATCCGAATACACTCTTACCCTTATTGTTTGGTAAGGCTATGGCCTCCACCCATTTAGAGACATTATCAACCATGACTAGGATATACTTACTCCTGTGAGAGCTAACAAAGGGTCCTATGAAGTCGATATCCCAAATATCAAACAACTCAATCACTAAAATAGGATTAAGAGGGAGTTCTTGCCTTCGCAAAACTCCACCCTCCCTCTGGCATCTGTCACAAGCCTTGACATAATCATGAGCATCAAGGTGCAAAGATGGCCAATAATAGTACCTTATAGGCAGTTAAAGCTCCACTGCGATGGCCATCTACTAGTGATGAGTGGCAAGCGTCAAGAATGCTCATCATTTCCACCTCTAGAACATATATACAGATGATCCTGTCAACGCCAAATGCGGAAAAAATATGGTTCATCCCAAAAGAATTTCTTCACATCATGCATGAACTTGCGATGTTGGTGGGCATTCAAGTCAGGTGGAACAACATTACTCACCAAATAATTAGCATAATTTTCGAATGAGGGTATGAGGTCATGTGAGGCTGCAAACACTTTCTCATCGGGGAAAGAGTCATTGATATCAAGCCCATCATCAAATTTCATCATAACTTCATCTTCTAATCTTGAAAGATGGTCTACTACTTGATTTTCTGAGCCTTTTCTGTCGATTGTATCAAAGTTGAATTCTTGCAAGAGAAGCGCCCATCTGATTAGTCTCAATTTTGCATCCTTTTTTGCCATTAAATATTTGAGTGATGAATGGCCCGTGTGCACTATTACCTTAGCTCCCAATAGATATGAATGGAATTTTTCAAAGGCAAAAACGAGGGTGAGCAATTCTTACTTAGTGATTGTGTAGTTCTTTTCAGCCACATTAAGCGCCTTGCTTGCATAATAAATGGGATGCTGAATCTTCTCTCTGCGCTTCCCCTATACTACACCTAATGCAACACCACTTGCATCACACATTAGCTCAAAGGGTTTTGACCAATCTGGAGCCACGATGATAGGTGCTGGGTTAACTTTCTCTTCAGTTCTTCAAAGGCATGCATTCATGCATCATTGAACACAAATTTTGCATCCTTCTCCAACAACTTGCATGTTTCGAAAAATCCTTTATAAAATGGTGGTAGAACCCTGCATGGCCTAAGAAGTTCCGAATATCTTTCATAGAAATTAGTGGCGAGAGTTTCTTGATAACCTCAACTTTTGCTTTGTCAACTTCAATTCCCTTGCCTGAAATTCTATGTCCAAGCAAAATGCCTCTCTTGACCATAAAGTGACATTTCTACCAATTCAACACCAGGTGACACTCAACACATCTTTCTAATACATCATGCAAGTGTGACAAGCATTCTTCAAAAGATTGACCCACCACATTAAAATCATCCATGAACACCTCAATAGTGCTTTCTACCATGTTAGAGAAAATGGATATCATGCACCTTTGAAATATTGCTGGAGTGTTACATAACCCAAATGGCATTCTCTTAAATGCAAAGGTGCCATACGGGCATGTAAAAGTGGTCTTCTCTTGATCTTCGGGTGCAATTGCAATTTGATTTTACTCGGAATAACCATCAAGGAAACAATACCAACCCTTCTCTGAAAGTATATTAAGCATTTGATCCATAAATGGCATAGGGAAATGATCTTTCTCCGTGGAAGCATTCAAGTTCCCGTAGTCCATACACACTCTCCATCTAGTAACTGCTCGCACGGGAATTAACTCATTCTTTTCATTTGGCACCACAATGATACCTCCCACTTTTGGAACACATTGCACTAGACTAACCCATTCACTATCGGCAATTAGGTAGATCACTCCTTCATCTAACCAGTTGATGATTTCTATTCGTACAACTTCTTGCTTTGAGGGATTCAATAGCCTTTGATGATCGATACTCGATTTGTAATCCTTGACTTGTTGAATCTTATGAGTGCATATCCCAGGAGGTATGCCAATAGTGTCTGTAATTGTCCACCCAATCACCCTTTTGAATTGCTTGAGAACGGAGATGAGGGCCTCTGTTTGGGTTTCGTTCAAGTCAGCTGCAATTATGATAGGCACAGTACTATTCTCTCCCAAGTATGCATATTTCTGATTTGCTAGTAATGCCTTTAACTCCAACTCTATTGGGGCTTCTATGGAAGGTTTTATAGGTGGCATTTCCCCGTTGCATAAGTCTAATTCTAACCTAGCTTGTCTTCTAGGACCAATGAAATCCCAAGAGCATCCACTGTTTCCTGATAGTCAGGTACGCTGTCGTCATTGAAATTCATCAACACGGCTGCCAAAGGTTCAACTCCCCACCTCAACTTAACCGGGATCTCCCCTTTGTCATCCTCACTCACTTCGATCACTGACATAACCTGGAATTCACAACTTCTTTTGTTTGACTGGCCCACTTGAAACACCACTGCCTCTTCACCAAACTTGAAGGTGAGCAGACTCTTTTCCATATCAACCAATGCTCTCCCTGTGGCTAAGAAGGGTCTCCCCAAGATGATAAGAATTGCAAAATCAACTTCATAGTAAAGTATAACAAAATTTGTGGGAAATAAAAACTTGTCTACCTTGACCACCACATTATAAAGTATCCTCACAGGCTTCTTGATGGTTCTGTCTGCCATCAACAACTGCATCTTTGTAGGAACAAGGTTGCCCAGAGCAAGCATTCTAAATATGGTGAGAGGAATCGAATCGACGCTGGCTCCTAAGTCACAGAGTGTTCTAGCAAATGTGAGTTCCCCAAATGTGCATGGTATCATGAATGCACCTAGATCTTCATGCTTCTGCACCAAAGACTTCGTGGTGATGGCACTACAATGTTGAAAATTTTGGGAGAAGTCTTGGCTAGCTTTGTGCTTCTTCTTGACTAGATCCTTCATCCATTTTGCGTATCCCAACATCCTCTCAAGAGCCTCAACTAAAGGGAAATCTTCTGAAAACTTCTTAAGCATCACCAAGAACTGTTCAAAACTACCTTTCTCTTTTCTCTTCCTAAGTCTTCTGGGAAAAGGTGGTGGGGGCCTTAGAATGGTTTTATATTTCATTGGTGGCCTGTTTGCACTATTCAACTTAGTCTCTTTGTTTTCGCTCTGTCTGTGGCTTCTATATATCTTCGATCATTGGTACAGGGGGACAAATAGTGCTTATGCCACTAGCAGTCATCACTGCCATGCAATGCCGTTCATTTCTAGGATTTTTAATCATATTGCTTAGTAAAGTTCCCTTTTGGCGTTGGTTCATTCGCGAAGAAACTTGCCCAAATTTTTGTTCGAGTTGCTTAATCACCACCGAGTGAGACTCTATTTTTTGGTTAATACTTGAAATATCCTCTTTCATTCCCTTTAAAGTCTCATCTTAGTAGCTGGCCCTTTTTAACAACTTGTTGAACATCTCTTTGTTCCTAGAGTTACTTGGCCCGACATCACGGTTGTGAGGTGGCACATAAGGACCAGTCTTGTAGCCCTCTGTTCTTCCCTATTTGGCATCTGGCACTCTCTCTCTTTTATAAATCCACTCCGGTTGTCTCTATAAGCACCATCATGATTGAAGTTCTGACCTTGATTCCCGGAACCTTGCCTCCAATCGTCCGAATTGGACCCTTGGGGGTTGTTCTGGAAACCCATCACCTGGTTGCTTACAAAACATGCATCTTTATCAAGGAATGGATCATCATAGGTGGGAGCCTTCGGAGGTTAGTGAGTGACTTCTTTCACACTTGCGTGGTTTTGCTTCAAAACCAAGTCCATACTTGTGCGAAGTTGTGCAAGTTGCTTCATGATCTCTTCATTTACCTTTACTTGCTCATTGTTGGCATTGACTGCATAAGAACTCTTTGTCGTACCACGCTTTCGTTGACCCCATGCTATATTGATTTTAGCCACCTGCTCCATCCTTGTGGCTATCAATGCAAAAGGTTGGTCAAGGAACATGCCTCCCATGATTGTGTCGGCGCAAGCTTGACTATTCTCATCAACTGCCTGATAGAAAATCTCAACCAAGGCATCATCAACAATCTTGTGATCGGGGACCATCCTCAAACATTTAGTAAATCTCTCCTATGTTGTGATAATCGAGTCACCCGATAATTGCTCAAAGTTGTTGATTTGATCCTTGAGATTCAACTTCTCAGATCTTGGGAAATATCTTTCAAGGAATACTCTCTGAAGCTCAGCCCAACTTGTTATGGTACCCGGACGAAGCTCAGACAACCACACAGCTTCATTGCCAGTCAATGATAGGGGAAACACTCTTAAACCAATGACGTCAAGAGAAGGATTTTGTGTCCCCATGACACTCTTGCAAACAAACACCACATTTGGAGATGACGGTAGGGATCCTCTGAAGGTATCCCTGTGAATAACCCACGGTTTTGGAGCATTTGGAGTAACCCACTCGATACTGTAAACTTAGTATCTACCGATAAAGGAGGCAGTACTATTGCACCAATAAAGTCCATGGCCATAGGGTTCAATTGATACTAATTCCATAAGCATTTTCATTGAAGTCCCTAAGCTATGGCCTGTTAACCCTTGACAGTGGATTCTCCTCTCTTCACATATCCTCATTCATATTCATGTCCTCCTCAACTTCGATGTCCTCATTCACTTGAGTTATTCTTCTAACGAGTCGATGGATCTCCAAATTGATCAGAGCTAAGGGATTGCCTTGGCTCCTTGTGTTGGACATATAACCTAGAACACCCTGCAAGTAAAATCAAACAAAAATTCAAGTCAAAACCTAGCCGTATTCCCCGACAACGACGCTATAATTTCTGATGAATGTTCACGCTCCAACAAGAAAACGGTGACTGTCAGCATATAACCAAATCGTAGGTTAGGAACAAATCCATAGGGAATACGAGGCTTGACTACAAGACTTCACAAGTAATCATTTCAAGCATAAAAAGATAAAATCTCTAAATGGGGGGTGGGGTTGTGATCCAAAAACAAAAGGAAAATTAAGACTATATTACGATGAGGGAAAAAATTCAATTTTAGTGACAACTTGGGAATTGTGTTCCCCATGGTTTGTTAACTCGATTACCCTAGATAGCATTACTACAATTGGAGACTCGCATGCAGGACAGTAACTTAGGTTCTTCCAGCCCTCTTGTGAAGGTGAAGGTCGAATTTCACCATGGCGCTAGGTTGGCTACCATGGTGTGCCAACTAACCATTACTTATTGTCCCAGTCAACCGCCCTCAGGTCAGGTTTGGTTGATTAGATGAGAACACATCAATCAAATCCTGTAATCTATTTCCCTTTTCCTATTCATCACTACCTTGGTCGGGATCATGATAGTAGGCGGGATTTAGTGTTGGCCACCACCAAATAACAATTAATATGAAGAGAAATAGATAATACATGCTAAACCCCAATCATAGAAATGCAATAAACCTAGGTTATCTCAAGTTAAATACCCATCGTTCCCATAACCCCAAGTTGTGAGTGCTTACCTACTCATGGCTAAGGCAAAACAAGCAAAAATGCAAATAAAAGACATGATTGATAATTTTGCCCAAGGCAATGAATATTAAAGACACCACAAGTTGCAAACTAAAAGCTTGATAGATTGACGATGAGAACAAAGCAAGGATTATAATCCCCTAAATTAGGTTTTCCAAGAGAAAAAGATAATTTAGCGAAGAGTTTTCTTGAGAGAATATTCAAAGGTGATAAAAAATTCTCTGGTTTTCATCCCTTTAATAAAACCCTAAAGTTAAACTATATATTTTGTTTCCAAAATAACCCTTGAAATTACACTGAAAAGACAGCTGGTAGCTAGTATGCCTTGCAGTTATGACTCGTAGGATAGCCTACGAGGCATAATCAGGGTCTCGTATCAGGTTCTTGGCATCTTGGACTCACCTGGTACGACCCACTGGTATGAGTCATAGCTTGGGCTACGATTCGTATGCTCCTTTCGTAGTCTCGGCCTTCAATTTTTAGTCCAATATTTTGGCTCTCTGATTCCTGCTATGAGTCCACCTATACGAGTCGTAGTGAGACTTACGACTCGTAGGATGGCCTCGTAGGGGTGACCTCTACTTAGCAGATGTCTAATTTTTTTGTCTCTGTTTCTTTCTACGACACACCCTAAGACTCCTAGCTTGGGCTACGACTCGTAGGTGAGCTCGTATGTCCTATAATTCAGCAAAATCTACAACTTCTCTTCAAAATCATGCCAGGTTAACTTTTCTGCAATAACAACACAAAAAGACATAAAAACCATAATAAGCCACAGTAAGAACTCACAAAATCATTTGTTTTAAGCATCAAATATGCTGTATTTTGACATCACATCACCCCCTTGAGTTGGTAAGCCGCCAACTCTGCCTTGTCTTCCGGTCTAACACCCATAGTAGCCAAAACCTTGTAGACCTCATCAATTAACTCTTGAGGGTCCTTATCCACCTTTGACCCATAGAATTTTGGGGGATTCATCCTCATGAAGTCTCTCACATGAGATGCTTGTGTAGGAGCATAAGAGCCTTGGGAGCCTTGATTGGCTTGATTTTTAGCCACAACTTGTGCAAGCAAAAGTGAGAGCATCCCGGAGCTCACCATTAGCCGATTGTCCCTCGGGTGTGCGGGCTCTTCTTCCTCTTGTGTTAGGCATGATCTAGCATAGAAAAGAACAATCGGTAGGTGGAAAACCTTAGATCAACTTTTATAGCATGACATAGAGTAGGATGAAGGGCAATATTTCCTAAAATGTCTCATAGCCTCTTACTCATAGCTGTGGTGCATAACACAACCATGAATAATACTCTAATTAATGCAGTGTGTTGGATACCGAGGACCATTAGCAACCTAGTTCTTTGATACCAAGTTTGTCATGACCTAAGCCTAGGGCTTAGAATCGACACGACAAATGGGGAACCCAAAGGGTACCCAAAACAAGCCTCTTAACATATCATTACACATCATTGGTTGTGGAAGCAATTAAACAACATAATAAGAGTAGAAATAAGGGAAGAGGAAATAAAGGGATACTTTCATAACATAAGCATTAAAACAAGAGAGTCAAGGCTCAATACATAACATGTTCAACAACGCCTCTACTACATAGATAAGAGCGGGGGCCAAGACAAGCAATCGAGCTCACCCTCATAGTCAATACGTACATAAATGAAAGATAGTCTTAGAACATGACATGAGATCATAAAGTCCCAGGAATGGAGGACTCACCAAATAGCTTGATAGAAATTGTACTAGCCATGTGGAGGGCGATGCTAAAGCAGGGCTCCACTTCCTACGTGGTGACATCATGTTGGAATAGAGTATGCGTTATTACATTTGAATTTACTAAGTATGTAGGATAAAATGTAACAAGATATAATAAACATAATGAAAATGCATAACCATAGGTAATGAGTACCATATAACGATATGGCATGCATGGAAGATGCTTGAAGTAAATCGTGCTTTAATGGAACATTATACATGTGCAAGGGGAGACCATTCTTAGTCAATATCCAAGGCCTACCACCTCCTTGGAGAGGCGGATGAGGTACAAACCCCTTAATATGGTTGATAAGGTACAAACCCTTCAACATGGGTACCAAGGTACAAACCCTTCAACATGGTTACCAAGGTACAAACCCCTCGACATGGTTATCAAGGTACAAACCCCCCGATCCTTTTTGCAAGGGCCTACCACCTCCCCAATGAGGCGATCGAGGTACAAACCCCTCAACATGGTTACTCGGGCCTACACCCCCCGAGTGAGCCTTGTTAATTCCCAACACTATAGAGATAATATCATAT
>JAPFFP010046822.1:0-10741 GCA_026153255.1 Solanum medicagineum | reverse complement strand
TACATCCGACCCCCCCTCACCCCGCAATGAGTGGGAGCCTTTTGAGGCACTGGGGTATGTTGTTGTTGTTGTTGTTGCATATTTAAATTAGAAGGAACATTCAGTAATTTAAATCAAAATTATTTAAAATATTTAAGAATTTTAAATCTAAAATTTTGCCTATTCAGATGATTTTTTAAATAAAATATGAAAATATTTCAATAACGACGAGATTCAAAACTCAAAATATTTTAGACATAATAAATATTGACACATTATAAAAATAATAAAAATCACATAATTTATAAGTGTAAAAACTGTCAATCCTAGTTAACAACCACACAAAAGAATTATGCATTAATGATGTATTGTTACACCCGCATGTTACGTTAATTAGATAACTTGTGAATGCAACAACATTTACTACCATTCCTCCAGCAAAATTTTGTTTCGGGGAAGTTCTTTTTTCAATATTTTTATTTGTTTATTTTATATTAGTCATATATAATTAATTAACCAGTCATGAAATTATTTGCATCTTCTTTTGCCATATTAAAATTATTTTAATTTAACTTATAAATTGAACATAGCTGAATCACTATTTTCTTGATAAACATGAATACATTGCTTGAGAATGAACTCCATCAATTGTTTCATTAAATCTAGATTTTGATTATAATTGTCTTTGATCTTGGCTAAAAACAATTTTAGCACGATTCTTATCATCTTGTTTATCACTAGAAGAACTTTTAAAACATGCTTTAGCTTCTAAAAGAATAGACATAATTTATAATCAGTAGATTTATTATAATCATCGTTTAGCAAATTCTCATATGAATGAACTTGTAAAAAAATTACTATTATTATGTTCATGAGTTTCATTCTTTTTAAAAATATTTTATGCGGAGTGTGACATGATAGATCAACCATTCTTATAGAATAAGCATTATGCCTTTTTTTTTTTTTTTAATTTATGATGAGAGCCAAGAAGATTGTGTTACTATTATGCTAAGGAGATGGTGTTAATCAAACTAATATTAAAATTTAAGTTGATATCTTTTAATTTTTTTAATAAAGTCAATTTGTTTTAGCTTACTTTGACTAATTAAATTAACAATTACAACAAATTTAAATTTTAATTTGTGCAATATTTTTAATGTAGTTAGTTTACTTGAACAATTTAATTATTTTAAACTTGGTTCAGCCATAACAAGTAGAATTCTTGATGCTTTAATGAAAAACCGATTTAAACAAAAATCAAATCAAACAATTAAATAAATGAATAAAAATTCGATATGATTCTATTTGGGTCTGATCTATGAAACGAGTCATAGGTGACATAGATTATCATTAGGATTTTAGGACTATTGTCTTCTTCACGAACCTAAATCCTCTCATCGCTACTAATCACTCACTCAACCATGATCGCTCAATTTCAAGAAAAAATCCTAGCCTCTCATATCGAACGAGAGAAGATTGAAGTAATTCTCCTCTTTTTTTGCGTCTCAATAAGTAGTCATAAACTTCTGATATGTGGGATTTTGAAGTTCTATAGAAATTTGACTTGATTTTACAGTTTGATTGTATCTACTGTGATTTGTGTATTGAATACTGATTTTTTTTCTTTTGTTGATTTGATTTGCTGATGTATCTTTGAAATGAATTTTTTGGGATATATTAAAAAAGATATAATGAGCGCAAAAAAGTACAACGATTCACTTTGTAGATGATCTTTTGTTAGAAAAGTGTGAATCTCTTAGGCTTTTTGATTCGCCCAAGCTACACCTTCTTTTTGAAGGTTAACGCAATCATTGTCAAGATATATAACCTAATCAAGGTTAGGGTTGAACTTACAGGGAATATGTAGACTTAGAGTAGTTTTAAGCAATTCGAGTTGATTGTAAAACTATAGAAAAAAATCCTAGACTAAGACAAGTGTGTGAAATCAGTAAGAAGAGTAACTAAGGTATTGTGTTCCCCATGATTCCCTAACTTGGTATTACTAGATAATCGAATTCTTTCCTAGTGTGTAGTATGCAGAATGGTAAGTTAAGTTTACCAAACTCTTTGATCCAAGCGAGAGGTAAGTTTCACTACATGATTTGATCCATCCCACAGTGTGACATTACTAGCTCTTACCTATTGTTCTAGTATAACCTCCTCTTGATCTAGTTTGGTTGATTGGAAGAAACATCAATGGAATCCTGTTAATTAATCATCTCTTTTCCTATTCGTTACTACCTTGATTCAGTAAGTAACAATAGACGAGTTCTAACATTGGCCACCATTAAAAAGCATTTAAGACGAAGATAATTGATTACTTACATGTGTGACACTTTTGAAGAATTACAAATTATCCGATTTTACCTTGTTAATTCTTCATAGTTTCGACAACCCTAGTTATGGATTTAACTACTCATATTTAGTATAGATGCGAGAATCATGATATTGAATAGCATAATTAAGCACTTATAAGAATGAAATTAAGAACAAGAAATCTAAGCTCTTCAACGAAAATCACACAAGTATGAATTAAGAACACAAAATTTTATTTCCCAACACAAAATATTATTTCCCACGTGTCTCACAATGTTTCTCACTTTTTACTACTGACTCTCTACTGTTTCGTACGAAAAATAACCTAAAAAATCTATTTATATATTAAAAATACAAAGCCAAATCAAAATAGAAGAACTGAGTCGGCAGACACTACCGACAGCTTTACAGGCCGTATAAAGTTCTACGACCGATAATCGGAGCTTCGTGGATTCTATATGCAATTATAGGGTTGAATTTTAGGAGACTAATCTATGGACCGTATAAAGTTCGACGGCCCATGGAGGGTTCTGTCCGATGACTTTTAAGCAGCTCCCCACTTGCTGATCCTCAGGGTACGACACTAATCTATGACTCGTATAATGTTTACAGCTTGTCTATTTGTTCGTAGACTCAACTTTAGAAAATTTCCCCTTTACTGGAACAACAAATTCTTCAAGTTTTGCACACTTAGCCCAAAAATCATGTCAACCCTGTAATCCTGCAAAACAAACATAAAAACACATCAAATCTATTAACATTGCTACGAGAATACACAGAATTTCAAGTTTTAAGCATCAAAAGTGTTGTATTTTGACAACACATCGATACCCTCAACTTAAAATTATTGCTTGTCCTCAAGCGAAGGGCGCAATCTACGTAGACAGTACAGTAACACACATACCTCAATCTAATGGCACATATCATCTCAAACTCAAGCACAGATACCCACACTACTAAGCATATCAGATAGCTATCAAGCAAATCAATGCAGACCAACAATATGACAGTGCAACTATGACAAACAAGACAATCAATGATAAGCAACAATCACTGAAGAGTCTAATATCAACAATGCAATACAAGCGCCCTCACAGAAAGAAGTCTTACATCCTATTCATAATAATATTTTCAGATTCAATGCTTGTAACTACACAAAATTACTTACTCTCACAAAAGATATTCAAATTTCATGCTCAATATTATATGCTTGCCCCTATACTCACAACTAGAATCACTTTAAGACTTTATTAGCTTGTAACATAGGCTCAGGGGGCTTTGGTATGATGCTTTTGGGAACATAATGACTAAAAAGCCCTCCTTGATACTACATTTTCTCTACTTTTACCTACACTGTCATTTTTCACATTATTCTCTCTTTCTCTTATTTCAAGCTTTTCTAGGTGCCTTACTCTCATTTTTTTTTAGCATTTTGCCTTTTATTTTCACATCATTATTCTGTTTAGCTCATTGATTAGGCATCCACTCATTTATCTTACACTCATAACATATTTTATCCTTTTTTTTCATGTATTACTAGCTTCCACCTTATTTTATGTGTTTACCCTTGCACCAATCACCCTCAACATAGGCTTTTAGCATGAGTCGAGGTGCACAATATTCAATCTATGAACCAATGCCACTTTTGGTAGCCACCCTCAACTTAAGCTTTTTGCCTCAGTCAAGGTGCACAATATTCAAAGACCGATCAGGGCCAATTTCAGGATTTTTTATTTACCAAGGCTAGGCAACTTAGGTTTTTACAAAGAAAGGGTACATGCAAGGCTCAAACATTGGGATCAAGGGATACATTACATATTTGGTTGGTTATTTAGGCTAAATGGACTAATATGAACAACGACCTAAGATCCTTTCCTAACCAACTAACCTATAATCTAAGTTAAAGTAACAGGGCAAGTTTTGAATTGAAACACAATATATGATTTTAGGAAAAAAAGCTCATACACATATGATACTAATCACACTATTAACAAAGGCTCTCATATAATGCTTTTCATCACAATTTGTCATCACTTATCAGAACAAACACTGTCAAACAATCAAACATGCATGGTTGCTATAAAGACTAACTAACAAAATTTTGGTGGGTATACCCACACCAAAACAAACATATGCCATAGACATCAGTGCTACATGATACCAATACTACCTACACATCCTAAACATGCCAGTTCATCAGAAAGTAAATATTCTTGGGGAAAAAGAACACAGGCAAAAAAACCCCTAGGATTCAAAATTTGGGATAGTTAAGGTTAATCAGACTTCACTGAGACCTATAATTACCTATTCCCAAAAAAGATTTGCATTGTCCTAAATTCATAAAATAAAATATTAAAGCACAGGGGTAAAAAAGGAATATACCTGAGTCCCTAAGCACCAATTTCTACTTTGGATTCTCTCCCAAGCAGTGCCTGATTTATTGTCGTGGCGCGACTTCGACGTCATGGGTACTCAGACTTCAACAAGTATCCATGCTTCTACCATTTTTACTTCTTCAATATTGCCAAGATACAGTTTGACTCATTGGCCATTCACTTTGAACTTTGCACCATTTCTCTTCTCCAACTCAATGACCCCATAGTCGAAGACATGTGATACTCTAAAAGGTCCCAACTATTTGGACTTGAGTTTCCTAAGGAACAACTTTAGTCTGGAGTTGTATAGCAACTCTATCTCCCCCGATGAAAATTGGCGATTCTCCATGCGATGATCATACTATAGTTTCATCCTTTGTTTATATAGGGCTGGGCTCTCGTATGCCTTCAGTCAAAATTCATCAAGCTCATTGGGTTGGCTCAGCCTTGAGTTCACCATATCATTCCAATTCACTTTTGAGCGCTCACATTGCCTTGTGCTAAAGCTCTACCGACAAGTGACAGGCTTTACCAAATATAAGTTGGAAACATGACATGCCTATAGGGGTCTTAAATACAGTTCAATATGCCCATAATGCATCATCAAGCTTTCGCGATCAATCTGTCCAATTTGCATTTATAGTTTTGAATAGGATCTCTTTGATTTACCTATTGGTCATCTCCATTTGCCCACTTGTTTAAGGATGTAAGGGTATTGCCACCCTATACTTTACTCCACATTTTTCAAGTAGAGTCTTGAACAATCTGTTACAGAGATGGAAACCTCCATCGATAATGATCACCCGAGAGGTGCCAAACCTTGAGAAGGTGTTCTTTTTCAGAAACGTTGTGACACTTTTGTCTTTATTGTTAGGGAGAGTGGCCGCCTTAACCCATTTTTATGCATAATCTACAGCCACTAAGATATATTTGTTCCGATGCGAGCTAAAAAACTGACCCATGAAATTTATCCCCTACATATTGAATAATTCAACCACCATGATGCGGTTTAGTGGGAGCTCGTGCTTACGAAAAACACCGCCTTCTCTCTGGCATATGTCATATGTTTTGGCATAGTCATGGGCATCTTGATGGATGGTTGACCAATAATAGCCACTCTGTAATATCTTATGTTTTGTACGGGCTGCAGTATGATGCCCACCTACTAGAGATGAGTGATATGCCTCTAGATTACTCATCATCTGCATGCTTTTGTCCTATTGAAACCTTTTTATAAGTCTTAATAATGTGTTTAACCATAATGAGGTTCAATGGTGATATTTAAGGACTTAATTAGTTGTAAAATCATCGAGTTTAGGATTAGAAAGGGTGAGAAAGAACTAAAATAACTTTTATTAATACACTGACAAGATTATTTTGGCACCATCTATGGTCTTTAGAAACTTCTATAGCCGTAGAAGCCCATTCATACAAACTAGAGTGAATTTTGGGGAATTGAAACTTATTTTACGAGCCCAAGATATGGCTTGTTGTAACACCCTATATTTTACATATACTAATGCTATGTAAATGAATCATGATATGGCTTGGTCAAATTAGTGTCAATTCTTGAAAGTGCTTAAATATCGTGTTAATGGGTGATATGTGAGTCTAAATGCTTAAGAGGGTCGAGGACATATATCTGTTGGTGTTAAATTGAGGATATATCAGCCTTAAACTAAGTAAAATAATTGAAGTTATTGTATGGCTTAATTATTTAGTAGGTGAATCACCTATTTTCTTAGCTTAAAATTGATAGCTAAACGGAGACGAGGCTCAACACTGAATTTGTTCAAGTTCGATTATGAATAAATTCTGTATTAAAGGTGTAACTTTAACCCATATTTTAGTATCATAAATGGACCTTATTTTTAGTCCATGAAGAATTTAAAAATGTCCTAAGTACACCACAAACCACTTGGCCATTTGGACCCAAAACCAACTAAGAAGAAAGCTGGAAATTGGCAGCCAAGGTCCATCATATTTGAGACTCATTTAGGCCCAAGTTTAAGGGTCAAGCTGCTGAATCAAAAGGCTATTAATGGGTGTCATTATCTGGTCAAAAGTGGAAGACAAAGTTGGCCAAATTAATCTTTAAAAATGGATCAAGTTCACCACTAATTTATTCCACTAGGAAATAATGTTTCAGCTTTCTTAAAGTCTTTTGTCTTCTCTCTAATTCACTCCACCAAGCTGCAAACACAATTCTCTAAGGATCTTAAAGGGAATCCATATTCTATAAGGCAAAGGTAAGCAATTATAGTTGTGTATTTGGCATGGTTTCTTGATGAAAAACAAGAAGTATATGTTATTATGTTATGCTGGAAATTCTGGACAGTATGTGTCCTAAGTATTGTTGTGAATGTTTCTTGTTGTTCAAGAGGATTTTCTCTTAATTGGTTGGATGAATTATGAAGTAAGACTTATTTTGTAACAATATATAGGTTTTTAGTCATGTAATTAAGTTTCTACACCACTTTTACATTCCACAAAGATGAGTTGTTGTTCAACATCGTAATTTCACTCTTAAAAGAAACTTGGGAGCTGAAAATTGCAATATGTTGTTCCACGACCTTCACCTATTTTGGGACTATTTTTGGAATATTTTAAGACTGGTTTTATGTGTAAAAATATTGGATACAATTTTGGTAAAGTTAAAACAAGTTTGGGATTGTTGACGTCGAAGTGTGGTGAAAGGATGTAACGTTATGCCGCTTGTTTGTATGTTGTGAAGAATTGTTATGTGTTGTGCTTTGTGGGATGTTTTAGGGCTATTAAGGGTCTGAAAATAAGATGTACATGTCATTTACATAAGAATGGTTGTTAGAAAATACGTTTATAAGTGAAAAGGTTGAAGAAATGCCTTTGCATCATTAATTAAAAGCTTGTTGTCCGGGTGATCGTTTTATGATATTGGACTGGCTAGAAGTGTTGTGTTGCTGCTAATACTAGTCTTATTGCTTAATATACTATAGCTAAATATTTGATGGAAACCACAGCCACGCCAAGGTAGTAACGAGGTCATATAACGAGGTATGTAAGGCTACTTGATTTCGTATCATTTGGCATGAAACGTAGAGTCCTCCTTGGTAGATAAAAGTAGTTTCCAACTCCGACACAACTATTATCTGTGTCTCCATTTTTTTACATGTTTATATGCTCTCGTACATTATCACTTTCAAATCAGCATACACACGTGAATACCAAGTTACATGAGTTCTTGTTGCTAAATAAAGTTTATGAGTTGTTTTACCTCATATGCATTTCATTATGTACGTGACATGCTCTCTTCATTGTCATATTGTTTTGTATTTTTATATATACATCATATGTTACAACCCTAAAGGGTCCAATATTATGACCACCAAAAGAATCATCACAAAAGTAATTGAAAGATAAAGTATATTGTCTATTGATGGGTGGTAGCCCAAGGGGTGGAAGAAACACCTAGCCAGGGACGATCCTATCACGAGTGTTAACCCGAGGGTTTAAGGATGAACCTAGCCAGGGACAATCCTATCACGAGTGGTAGCCCGAGGGTTTAAGGATGAACCTAGCCAGGGACGATCCCGGTACAGTTATACCACTGATCAGGTGGTCATTTACAGTACATGATGTGCATAAATCATATAGTAAAGGTAAAGCAATATAAAGAACATAAAGTACTCGATCCCAAAGTATAACTAAAGGTGGTCTCTTATCCTATACCAGTGCCTAATTTCATTTGAGTTGTATTTTATATACAATATTTGCTGCCTTATATACTCAGTACATTATCTCATACTGACGTCCCTTACGCGGGGACCTGCATTTCATGCTGCAGGTACAAGTGCTAGTAGATCTCCCTATTAGAGTTCAGGACATTCAGCTGTTGTCACCAAGCTCCAGGTTGTTTCGGAGCTTTGTGTGTGTTTAGAGCTTATATGTTTGTATTATATAGTTAATTCAGACGGGGCCTGTCCCGAACATTAGCAGATACTTTCTCTTGACTAGAGGTTTAGTAGACTATGTAAATTAAAGTGTGGTCATGTCTCGTACTTTAGACACCGTGGCTCCAACGGCCAAACCTACTCATCTCCTGTTAGCTTGTTATTACGGTTTATTCTTAGAAGCATGCTAAACATAGAGATTCCTTATAATATGTATACAAAGTGCATAGATATAGGTTGGTTCTCCTGAGCCTTATCGGCAACGGGTACCAATCTGCCCTAACGAAACTTTGGGGCGTGACAGAAGTGGTATCAGAGCTGGTCATCCTAGGTAGTCTACAAAGTCGTGTCTATGTAGAGTCTTGTTTATCGATGTGTTGTGCACCACATTTATAAGCAGGAGGCTACGTGGCATTTAGGAATTGTTACTTTCTTTTCATTCTTTAGATTGTGTCATAGATCTAAGTAATAATAGATGGATTGTGTCTAACTCCTAAATTGTTTTGTACAGCAAGCAAGTATGCCACAAACTAGGAAGAACAAAGGTAAAGGCAAGGCAGTAGAAGTGGTGGCTGGTACACCTAGTCATGTGAGACAAGAAAATGAGGCTCAAGATGAGTCTCTGTCACAGATGTCTCTAAACCCCCCAGCTCCTGATGAACCCAAGAGTAGTGAAATTCCCCCAGAACCACCTATTGATGCTACAGTGCAGGATCTGAGGAATGCAGTCCAACTATTGACTCGTATAGTTGCTGGCCAAGGACAAAGACGTGCAAATAGGGCAGCTGGTACAAGGATACGTGACTTCCTTAATTTGGACCCTCCAGCCTTCACTGGATGTGATGCTAATGAAGATCCCCAAGACTTTATTAATCAGATTTAGCGAACGTTAGATGTTATGCATGTGAGTGGTACAGAAGCTGTCGCGTTAGTGACATATAGGTTGAAGGGTGTGGCTATATTGTGGTATGAAGCTTGGAAGCAATCCAAAGATATAGATGCACCCCAACCACTTGGAAGGAGTTCAAAGAGGTCTTTCTTGACCATTACTTGCCAATAGAGATCCGAGAGGCCCGTGCAAATCAGTTCTTGAATCTCCACCAAGGAAATATGAGCATGAGGGAGTATAGTCTCCAGTTTAATTCCCTATCCAGGTATGCTCCTAATGTAGTTGCTACTATGGCAGATAGAGTTCCTCGGTATGTGGATAGATTGGATATGTATCTGGTCAGAGACTGTACTATTGCTTTCTTGAATAAAGACATGGACATAACAAGGATGTAAGCTTTTGCACAGAAGTTAGAGGACCAGAGGCAGAGAAGGAGGACACAGGAGTTAGAAAGGGCACAATCTAAGAGGACCAGATCTTCAGAGCAATTTACACCATCCCAGGTGAGTCTAGGCCTCGGTTTTCTAATAGACCGCCTAGGCCATCATTTTCCTATTCTGCAGCCAGTGCACCACCACAACTTCAAAGGTCTAGAAGTAATCAGTTTGGTCAATGAGGTGAGGGACAAGGTTCACGAACAACAGGAGGATCGGCAGTCTAGTCAATGACTCCTAGGCAGCCTTGTAAATAGTGTGGAAGAAATCATCCGGCTATATGTCGTGTTAGGACAGATAGTTGTTATTGGTGTGGTGCGCCAGGATACATGATGAGAGATTGCCCGAGGAGGCGTATGGCTGAGATAACACAACCTACTGGGTCAGCTGTGGCATCATCATCGTCAGTTCCTCCATTAGGAAGGGGCTAACAAGTACCTATGGGTCGTGGTAGATGTGTTAGAGGAACAACTAGCTCTAGCGGGGTCCAGAATCGTACTTATGCTCTGAGGAGTCGACAGAATTTGGAAGCTTCACCTGCTGTGGTCACAGGTACATTGTCCATATTCTCTCATAATATATATACATTAATTGACCCTGGTTCTATACTATCGTATATTACCCCACTAGTTGCTGGAAAGCTTAAGAGGACAACCAAATTATAGAATAAACCATTTGAGGTGTCTACACCAACTGGTGAATATATTATAGCTAGAAGGGTTTATTATGACTGTGTAGTAATTGTTTGTGACCGTGACACATTGGCTGACCTTATTGAGTTAGAAATGGTGGAATTTGATGTCATAATGGGTATGGATT
>JAPFFP010046821.1:0-10741 GCA_026153255.1 Solanum medicagineum | reverse complement strand
CCCAATACAGTTTACCACTGATCAGTTGGTCATTTACAGTACATGATGTGCACAGATTATACAGTAAAGGTAAAGCAGTATAAAGAACATAAAGTATACAATCCGAAAGTATATATAAAGGTGGTCTCTTATTCCACACCAGTGCATAGTTTCATTTGAAGTTGATACCTCGTATGCAATATTTCATTCCTTATATACTCAGTACATTATCTCGTACTGACGTCCCTTACGGGGGACCTACATTTCATGTTGTAGGTGCAGGTGCTAGTAGATCTCCCCAGTAGAGTACAGGACATTCAACTGCTGTTACCAATCTCGAGGTTGCTTCGGAGCTTTGTGTGTGTTTAGAGCTCATATGTTTGCATTATATAGTTAATTCAGACGGGGCTTGTCTCGGTCATTTGCAGATATTTTCTCTGGACTAGAGGCTTTGTAGGCTGTAAATTAAAGTGTGGTCATGTCTCGTACTTTAGACACCGTGACCCCAACGGCCTAGCTGTACGCATCTCCTTTTAGCTTGCTTCTACCATTTATCTTCTTAGAAGCATGCCAAACATAGAAATTCCTTATAATATGTATACAACACGCATAGATATAGGTTGGTTCTCGCAAGCCTTATAGGCAACGGGTGCGAGTCCACCCTAACGGGACTTTGGGGTGTGACACTAGGGCAATTGGGTAATAACCCTATACCTATATACATGACAATTCCTCATTGTCTAGCCGTTTTGAGCCCTAAAAGCTAACCAAAAACCTCTAATAATCCTCTCTAATCGTCATAAAATTCTCCATCCATTCTCAAGTTTTCAAGAATCTTGTTGAAATTCAAGGAAACCAAGTCAAGCCCCAAGTCCTCCTCAAGATTCAAGAGTCCCAAAACTCATTCAGATCTAAGGATTTCATTCAAGCTTCAAGCCTCCATGTCAAATATTCTTCAAGAAACTCTCCAAAGTCAAGGCATATGGTGTTGAACCATTGGGTCTTTTCACCCATGGTGCCTAAGCTCCCTTTTTAATTAAATTTGATGATTTAAAGTTGATTTTACAAATGAGTTTACTATTATGAACTTGTCTATGAACTAAGTTAAAGCTTTGTAAAATTGTGATTGTTTTGCTACATTTTGAACTATAAATCTTGAATCTATTTTAAGATTTGATGAGGGATTTTCGTGTATATTACTTGAGGGTGTTGCAAGGTGTTGATTGATGGTTTTATAATGTATTTTCTTGCATGATTTCACCTCTAAATTGCAGGGTCTTTGACCCCCACTACACACTCCCTAAGTGTTTGATAAAATGTCTGGTTGTGGTTTATTAAGGAGTTAAAGGTCCAAAGCATGAGATATGATTTGAATAACTATATGATGATTAAATGAGCTTATGTACATGATGAATCCTATTTAAAGTTTCACACACTAGGGTGATAGGTGCTATCATCACTAACCTTAATGAGGAGTTTGTACCTCACACACTAGGGTGATGGGTGCTATCATCACTAACCTTGATAAGGGGTACCTCACACACTAGGGTGATGGGTGATATCATCATTAACCTACCAAGGGGTTTGTACTTTGGAAATCTAGCTTGGTCTCTTCTACACATATGATATCCTATATGAGCATGAGTTACTTAAGCATGTTTTTACTTATGCGTTGATCATACATGCCATATTGTTATATTATGTCTAGTCTAATGTATACATTTTGAATATTATATCTATCTATTATTGTATTTCATCCCACATACTTAGTACATTCAAACATACTAAGCCATACTCTTGCCTACATGATATCACCATGTAAGGACTAAAGCTCAAGTTGATTATCCTCCTCCTCCACGTGGCTAGTTCCGTACTACTCAACTTGGTTGGTGAATTCTCCATTTAGGGGACCTTAGTCTATGTTTCCTCTTATTTATGTATTGAGACATTCTTCTTATGTTCTATTTTGACTGTGGGGGTAAGACCGGTTGCTTTGTCTTTGTCCCCACTCTTATCTATGTATTAGAGATATTTGTTGGACATACTATGTATCTATGATATGAGCTTTGACTCTTGTCTCTTGTTCATAATGCTATACAAGCTTTCCCCTTAGTCTCTCTGCTCTTATTCTTACTCTTTACGTCTTTTATATGCTTCCGCAACTAATGATGTGTAATGACAAGTTAAGACGCTTGTTTGGGGTTCCATCGGGTTCCCTATTCACCGTGTCACGTCTAGGCCCTAGGCTTGTGTCATGACAAACTTGGTATCGGAGCACTAGGTTGATAGATCCTCAGAGTCCAACATACCTTGTCGATTAGAGTCCTATTAATGGTTGTGTTGTGCACCACAACTATGAGTAGGAGGCTATGAGATATTTTAGGAAATATTTTACTTCTTCATGGTCTATGTCATGCTTTAGAAGTGAGATAGGGTTTCCCTTCTAATGATGTTCTTTGCTCTTCTAGCTGATCATGCCGCTTCAAAGAGAGAGGCGAAGGAAAGTAAGTTGAAAGTTTTGATTTTGATGGATCGGGGTTCTGCTATTTCCTTCATTATTACTTTTGGTTGCTAATGGGCTTCTTATGTGTCCCGAGTTATGATGTGAACCTTTGGTGTTTATCTCTTGGTTGGGTATATTGCTGCTAGAAAGTTCATAGGTTTTGATCCAGGCTTGTATTGCATTAGGTCTTGCTTTGTGGCTTGTTGGAGTTGGTGTGGTGGGTTTTGATATCATACTAGGGATGGAATTGTTACTTGCATGTTGTGTCTTAATGGATGGCAGCACCATAGGACTAGATCTCAATTGCCAAATGAACCCTTCCTTGAGTGGAAGAGTCATGATGTGGTGGTCAAGTGTAGCAAAAGATGTAGGTCCATTCTTGTCTTAAGGTATAGTTGGTCTTTAAGGAGTTGCATTTTTCATCTTGTGAGAATTGGAGGTGTTGAACCTAAGTTGTTTTGTCTATAAAATTGTTATTGGTGGTAGATGAGGCTTTGAATGTCCTTTCCGATATTTACAATGTTAGGGTAGTGTCCTTTGGTTTGACTAGTACACTGGGTATGTCTATAAGTCTCATGAGTAAGATCATTAGTCTCCAATCTAATAAGTTTGTGGTGGTTTTGGTTATGATAATATGGTTCATTCCCTAATGAGGTTGTGGATGTGAATCATTTGTGGGTAGTACTACAAGTTCAAGGAAGAAGGTTGGGTGCTAAGTAGGAGAGATGGGAATCTTGGTGATAAGAAGTTGCCTTCCTAGGATGCGTAGTGCCGGGTGATATTATTAAGGTGGATATTAATAAGACGAAGGTGATTAGAGATGAGCCTAGTCCTTAGACTTCATTTGATATTAGGAGAGTCTTGGGTTAGTGGGCTATTACTGGAGGTTCTGAGTAGGGTGATTTGATAGGTCCAGGAGTTGTTATTTCTTGTGTTATTCCTTGGTGCTAGTAGGATTCATGTGTATGTGGGTTGATCCTTGGTTCCTTCCAATCAAGCAGACCAAAATTATTTTCAAGAAAACCCACATGGATTTTACTTATTTTAATTTGAGATTTAATTATGGGATTAACTATGTTTTCACTTCAACTTCGTAATATAAATGTTGATTTTAAATGGAGTCTTAATTACCCATGTCATTTCCTCATTGTTCATAGCATATCATTTGACTACACGAATTATTTTTAAAAAAATTATGATATGGGTAAGCACAATTTCATTTTGTGGTATGATTTTGATAAAAGGTTGGTTATGAAAATATTGTGATCACATATATGTCTTTGATTTTGGCTCTTTAAGCATTTTGGTTGCTTGCACCATTTTGTAGATGAATGATCTATTCCTATGCATGAGTATTATGACTATGATATTATGATTTTGGCATTTGAGCCTAAGTATGAATTATTTTGAATGATGTTTGGCTTTTAAGCCCAATTGTACATTGAAATGATTTGGAAAATGACTATTGCCTCTTTGAAAATATGTACATGCATATTATAAGTATTCTTGTGGGATGACGATTTAGCTTGTTGTGTTGGGGGTCTTGGGGTAGTTTGGGTTACTTGCATAGCATGTTTCTAATAAGTGTAGAACCCGTAAGGTTGTATTATCATGGGTAAGGATAGCCGATCTATTTGGTAAAGTATAATGGATTATTCACTACTCTAAGATTGATCTTTGGTTTGGGTTTTGCTCCCAAATGTGGATGAGGGTAGGTAATAACCCGATGTGTCGTATTGAACTAGGAATGAGCATTTTGGTTGTTGGTGGAGTTATTTGGTGGGCTTGTGCACTGGTGGTGTTTGTGGGTATCTTAAATAGGGTCTTAAAACCCTACCTTGATATATTTGTAGTGGTCTCTAGTGATGAGGTATTGATTTATTTAGAGCTTGTGAATCATTTGGGAGTAGTATTGCAAGTCTTGGAGGATGAGAGGTTGTTTGCTAAATATTGTAGGTGTGCAATGTGGATAGCAAGAAGGTGGTTAGAGTTCTATAAGGATCATGAATAAGTGTGCATTATGTTTCCCCGGTAAGGCTAATATTGCGGTCGGTGCTCTAGGTAGCCTAGCAAGTTTATTGATGGTGGTAAAGAGTAGACTAGTGGGGTCCATTGGTGGATAGATTGGAAGTTAAGTTGAGGGAAGTTGAGCATGGTGGTGTAGCATTCTTGGTGGTTCCAAATCTTCTTGGGTTAAGACGTCTAGATTAGACAAGGCCTTGATTCCGCCTCATTAGAGTTGGAAGTTTTGGGTGAGAAGATGATAGAGTGGGGTTTGTCTCCCAAGGGTGAGATGGTAGTTATGTTACCAAGTGGGTTAGGTGTATTTAAAGTTGACAATTGAGTTGAGGATTGTGAGTCCTTATAGAGTGTAAAGGGAGGTTGGTTAGGTTGCATAAGTTTGGGAATTGCCTATGGCATGGTTATAGTTTTTCTGATTTTTCATGCTTTTAGGTTGAAGGGATGTGGTGGAGACTCTAGTGCTATAGAATTCATAAGATTGTAGGTGTTGTGGAGGATAAGTTGCCTTAGGGAGAGGTCTCTGTGGGGCTATTGGATGGAAGGGTAGAAGAAGTTGATTGGTAAGGGGGTAGTGTTCGTCAAGGCCCTTTGGAAGAATCGTCAAGTCGAAAGTGTCTCTCGGGGAGCCAGAGCTGGCATAGAAAAGCGATATTCGTACCTCTTTCATTCTATTCACGCTTATGATAACATGTTGTACCCCTGCTTCTAATTTCAGGTCTTATTTTTGAGCTCCAATGTCATTTGCATGCATCTATAGTTGAGATTCTGAAAATGGTGTTTCAATGTATTGTTGCATTCTTGTTGATGCTGATTTGTCCATGATTACTTTTCTTATGTCCGTTTCTTCAACATTCGGGGCGACTGTTCCAAAGAGGGAGATATTGTAACACACAACACTTACCTGGGAATACCCCCATAATCGTAATTCCTTATATCTTAAACTGGGGATATTTAAACACCCCTCCATATAGCTCGGAAAGATCCTATGGTGTACTTTTTTTTCAATATCCCAAAATCCGTGCAAAATTTGGCAAATTCAACTGCATATTCTTGTTCAGAGGCAAAATTGCATGGGAAAGCGAGTACATACAAGGTATACTTTGTCCGTACCAAGAATAATAATTTTTGGTGAAACTTTGCAAAAATAGTAGCTGTTCACGACATGTTCGGGATGCGGACCTGATGCGGACCAGTTCAAAAAGTTTCAAAATTGGCTCGTTTTCACTCCAGACCAATTAGGTAATAAATCTATACCTATATACGTGAAAATACCTCATTAGCTTGCCGTTTTGAGCCCTAAAACCTAACTAAAAACCTCTCAAAATCCTCTCTAATCTTCGTAAATTCTCCATCAATTCTCAAGGTTTTCAAGAAATCTTGTTGAAATTCAAGGAAACCAACTCAAGCTCCAAGTCCTACTCAAGATTCAAGAGTCCCAAAACTCATTCGGATCTAAGGATTTCATTCAAGCTTCAAGCCTCCATTTTAAATCTTCTTCAAAAAACTCTCCAAAATCAAGGTATGTGGTGCTGAACCTTTGGGTCCTTTCACCCATGGTGCCTAAGCTCCCTTTTTACTTAAATTGCATGAGTCAAAGTTTATTTTACAAATGGGTTTACTATTATGAACATGTCTATGAACTATGTTAAAGCTATGTAAAGTTATGATTGTTTTGCTACGTTTTGAGCTATAAATCTTGGATTTATGTAAGATTTGATGAGGGTTTTGGTGTATATTACTTGAAGGTGTTGCATGGTGTTGATTGATGGTTTTATAATAGATTTTCTTGTATGATCTCATCTCTAAATTGCATGGTCTTTTACCCCCATTACACACCCCCTAAGTGTTTGATAAAATGTTCGGTTATGGTTTCTTGGGGAATTGAAGGTCCAAAGTATGAAATATGATTTGAATGCCCATATGATGATGAAATGAGCTTATGTACATGATGAATCCTATTTAAAGTATCACACGCTAAGGTGATGGGTGCTATCATCACTAACCTTGATGAGGGGTTTGTACCTCACACACTAGGGTGATGGGTGGTATCATCACTAACCTACCAAGGATTTGTACTTTGGAAATCTAGCACACTGGAGTGACGGGTGCTACCATCACTAACCTTTATGAGGGGTTTGTACCTCACACACTAGGGTGATGGATGCTATCATCACTAACCTACCAAGGGGTTTCTACTTTGGAAATCTAGCACACTAGGGTGCAGAGTGCTATCATCACTAACCTTGATTAGGGGTTTGTACCTCACACACTAGTATGATAGGTGCTATCATCACTAACATTGATGAGCAATTTGTACCTCACACACTAGGGTGATGGGTGTTATCATCACTAACCTTGATGAGGGGTTTGTACCTCACACACTAGGGTGATGGGTGCTATCATCACTAACCTACCAAGGGGTTTGTACTTTGGAAATCTAGCTTGGTCTCTTCTACACATATGATATCTTATATGAGCATAAGTTACTTAAGCATGTTTTTATATATGCATTGATCATACATGTCATATTGTTAAATTATGCCTATTGTCTAATGTATGGATTTTGAATGTGATGTCTATCTATTGTTGTATTGCATCCCATATACTTAGTACATTCAAACGTACTAAGACATACTCTTTCCTACATGATATCACCATGTAAGGACCGAAGCTCAACTTGATTATCCTCGTCCTCTACGTGGCTAGTTCAGTACTACTCAAGTTGGTTGGTGAGTCCTTCATTTCGGGGACCTTAGTCTATGTTTCCTCTTATTTATGTTTTGACACACTCTTTTTATGTTCTATTTTGACTATGAGGGTGAGACCGGTTGCTTTGTCTTGGCCCCAGCACTTATCTATGTATTAGAGGTATTTTTTGGACATGTTATGTATCTATGATATGAGCTTCGACTTTGTCTCTTGTTCATGATGTTATGCAAACTTTCCCCTTAGTCCCTCTTCCCCTATTCTTACTCTTTACGTCTTTTATATGCTTTCGCGACCAATGATGTGTAATGAAAAGCTAAAAGGCTTGTTTAGGGTTCTTAGGGTTCCCTATTCGCCGAGTCACGTCTAGGCCCTAAGCTTGGGTCGTGAAAAACTTGGTATCAGAGCACTAGGTTGATAGATTCTCGGAGTCCAACACACCGCACAATTAGAGTCCTATTCATGGTTGTGTTGTGCACCACAACTATGAGTAGGAGGCTATGAGATATTTTAGGAAGCATTTTCCTTCTTCATGGTCTATGTAGTGCTTTAGAAGTGAGATAGGGTTTTCTCCTCTAACGAATATTCTTTGCTCTTCTAGTTGATCATACCGCTTCAAAGAGAGAGGCGAAGGAAGGTAAGTTGAAAGTTTTGATTTTGATGGATCCGAGTTCCGCTATTTCCTTTATTGTTACTTTTGGTTGCTAGTGGGCTTCTTGTGTGTCCCGAGTTATGATGTGAACCTTTGGTGTTTATCTCTTGGTTGAGTATGTTGTTACTTGAAAGTTCATAAGTGTTGATCCGGGTTCGTATTGCATAGGTCTTGCTTTATGGCTTGTTGTAGTTGGCGTGGTGGGTTTTGATGTCATACTAGGGATGGAATGGTTGCTTGCATGTTGTGTTTTCATGGATGGTAGGACCGTAGGATTAGATCCCAATTCCCTAATGAACTTGTCCTTGAGTGGAAGAGTCATGATGTGGTGGTCAAGTGTAGCAAAAGATGTTGGTCCATTCTTGTCTTATGGTACAATTGGTCTCTAAGGGGTTGCATAATTTCATCTTGTGAGAATTGGAGGTGTTGAACCTAAGTTGTTTTGTCTACAAAATTGTTGTTAGTGGTAGATGAGGCTTTGAATGTCCTTTCCGATATTTAGAATGTTGGGGTAGTGTCCTTTGGTTTGACTAGTACACCGGGTATGCCTATAAGTCTCATCTTCAGTCCCCACTCTAATAAGTTTATGGTGGTTTTGGTGATGATAATATGGCTCATCCTCTAATGAGGTAGTGCATGTGAATCATTTGAAGGTAGTACTACAAATTCAAGGAATAAGGTTGGGTGCTAAGTAAGAGAGACGGGAATCTTTGTGATAAGAAGTTGTTCCTAGGATGTGTGGTGCCGGGTGATGGTATTAAGGTGGACCTTAGTAAGACGAAGGTGATTAGAGATTAGCCTAGTCCTTAGACTTCATTGGATATTAGGAGCCTCTTGAGTTAGTGGGCTATTACTGGAGGTTGTGAGTAGGGTGATTTGATAGATCGGGGAGTTACTATTTCTTGTGTTATTCCTTGGTGCTAGTAGGATTCATGTGTATGTGGGTTGATCCTTGGTTCCTTCCAATCAAGGAGACCCAAAATTATTTTCAAGAATACCTACATGCATTTTACTTATTTTAATTTGGGATTTAAATATGGTTTTAACTATGTTTTCACATCAACTTCGTTATATAAATATTGATTTTTAATGGAGTCTTAATTACCTATGTCATTTACTTATTATTCATAACATATGCATTTATGTACATGGATTATTTTGAAAAAAAATTATGATATGGGTAAACCCAATTTTGTTTAATGGTTGATTTTGATAAAAGATTGGTTATGACAACATTGTGATTACATATATGTCTTTGATTTTGGCTCTTTAAGTATTTTGGTTGCTTGCACCGTTTTGTACATGATTGGGCTATTCTTATGCATCAGTATTATGACTATGAAATTATGATTTTGGCATTTGAGCCTAAGTATGAATTATTATGAATGTTGTTTTGCTTTTAAGCCCAATTGTGCATTGAAATGATTTGGAAAATGACTATTACCTCTTTGAAAGTATGTACATGCATATTATAAGTATTCTTGTGGGATGACGACCTTAGCTTGTTGTATTGGGGGTCTTGGGGTAGTTTGGGCTACTTGCATAGCATGTTTCAAATGAGTGTAGAACCCATAAGGTTGTAATATGATGGGTAAGGATGGTCGATCTATTTGGTCAACTACAATGGGTTAGTCACTACTCTTGGATTGATCTTTGGTTCGAGTTTCGCTCCCAAGTGTGGATGAGTGTAGGTAATAACCCTAAGTGTCCTATTGAACTAGGAATGAGCACTCTGGTTATTGGTGGAGTTATTTGGTGGGCTTGTGCACCGGTGGTGTTTGTGGGGTATCTTGAGTAAGGTCTTAAAACCCTACATTGAGATGTTTGTTGTGGTCTCTAGTGATGAGGTATTGATTTGTTTAGAGCTTGTGAATCATTTGGTGGGTAGTGTTGTAAATCTTGGAGGATAATGCTAAATATGATAAGTGTGCATTATGGATAGCAAGATGGTGGTTAGAGTTCTTTAAGGATTATGAATGAGTGTGCGTTATTTTTCCCTAGTAAGGCTAATGTTGCAGTCGATGCTCTAGGTAGCCTAGCATGTTTGTTGATGGTGGCAAAGAGGAGACTAGTGGGGTCCGTCAGTGGTTAGATTGGAAGTTAGGTTGAGGGATGTTGAGCATGGTGGTGTAGCATTCTTGATGTTCCAAATCTTCTTGGGTTAAGAGGTCTAGATTAGGCAAGGCCTTGATTCCGCCTCATTAGAGTTGGAAGTTTTGGGTGAGAAGATGATGGAGTTGGGGTTGTCTTCCAAGTGGGAGATGGTGGTTATGGTACTAAGTGGGTTAGGTGTATTTAAAGTTAACAATTGAGTTGAGGATTGTGAGTCCTTATAGAGTGTAAAGAGAGGTTGGTTAGGTTGCATAAGTTTGGGAATTGCCTATGGCATTGTTATGGTTTATCCAGTTTTTCATGCTTTTAGGATGAAGGAATGTGGTGGTGACTCTAGTGCTATAGAACTCGTAAGATTATGGGTGTTGTGGAGGATAAGTTGCCTTAGGGAGAGGTCTCGGTGGAGGTATTGGATGGAAGGGTTGAAGAAGTTGATTGGTAAGGGGGTAGTGTTCGTTAAGGCTCTTTGGAAGAATCGTCAAGTCGAAAGTGTCTCTCGGGGAGCCGGAGCGGGCATGGAAAAGCGATATTCATACAACTTTCATTCTATTCGAGCTTATGATAACATGTTGAACCGCTTCTTCTGATTTCAAGGCTTATGTTTCATCCCCTATGTCATTTGCATGCATCTATGTTGAAATTTTGATAATGGTGTTTTAAATGTATTGTTGCATTCTTGAATCTAATATCATCCATCAGCTTTGAAACCTTAGAAGATACTTGCCAGTTCTTCTCAACATCAACTCGAAACCAATTTGCAGAAGGAC
>JAPFFP010046820.1:0-10743 GCA_026153255.1 Solanum medicagineum | reverse complement strand
ATGAAAAGTAATTAGTGGTCTCCATTAAATGAAAAGACATAAAGTGGATATGAATTCAAATGAAAAGAAAATGTTAAAAATAAAGATTATATATACAAGAAAAGTGGAGGGAAAGAGGGTGCTATTTTCCCTCCTTAATTGGGATCTTTACGTACCGCATCTAACACAAGCAAATTAAAAGCCACAAAGAAAAAATACTCCATTGTTAATCTTTTATTCTCACGGAGGTCTAGATTTTACTCAAGTAAAGTTATTATATAAATCTTAATACATAAATTTATGACCTTATTTCTTCACTCATTTCTTTGTCTTTTTAACGTTGTCTGTATTTATACAATTATCTTTTCTTACCAAAATTTTGAATAACAAAAAAAGTTGTTTATTCTTTATTTTGATATATATAATTATATATAGCATCAATATAAATATTTTGTACATAATTTTAAGCAAAATTTTACTTTATTTTGTGTAGAATCATCCAATACTTATGAATATGTTTTGTCTACGAACTTTTCTTTTGTCCAAACATTTATGTATCATTCATTATTGTCATATGTAGTCTTCATGCTTGTTGGAAAAATCCTGTTAACATAAACTATTAAGTATTAGTATAATTCAAAACAAAAATCAACGCAAACTAGATGTACTGCTTTTATATCAAAAAATATTAATTTCAACAAACTTACTTTTAAATTTAATGATGATCACATATTTAATTTTAAAATTTTAAATAAATTTTACAGAAACATACAAATATATATTATTAATATTTTTATGTATTACACATATTTTTGAAAAGATACAAATTTTAATGATATAATTCTTTTTGGTGTAGATCAAACTAAGAGACAATGGAGGATGCATATATTGATACAGGAAACTCTGCTCAAGAAGGTATTACATTACATTACATTACATTTATATGATATTTTTGTTAGTTCAAGTATGAATTATTGATATATTTATTTATTTGTTAACTTTTGATATTTATATTTTTTTAAAAAAATTATTGTAGATTTCAATGTTAATGATCATGAATATTCCACAAGAGGACATATTGTTTATAACATTAGCAAGAACTTTGTCTTTGAGATTGTATGAAATTTAATTCTGAAGAGAAATCATACGATGAATATAATTCATATGTCGTGGCAGAAGGTTTTGGTGTTTGAAAAGGAGCAAAGACTTATAACATAAATAAAGAGGTGACTAAATATTTATTTCTTTGTTCTTGTGAAGGACAATCTGATAAGCTTCTTTTCAAGAAAGGAAACGACAAAGATTAAAATATAGATGTGGTTGTACGGCTCATATAAAATTCAAAATTACAAATGGAGTGTGGGAAGTATGTGAATTCTATGATGTGCATAGTCATCCCCTGATAGAAGATAATTTGAAACATTTCATACAATCTGGTCGCAAGCTTACAAGTGCTACTAAAAATATTCTTAGATCTATGGTGGATGCTGATATTCGTACAAAAAAAGTTGTTTGATATCTTCATAAAGAAGCAGGTGGAATAGAAAATGCAGGATTTATTGAACAAGATGCTCATAACTCTGTGCAAACATATAAGAGGAATATGATTAGTAGTGGAGATGCTCAAACTTTGATAAATCATTTTATCCATTTGCAAGCAGAGGACTCTAGCTTTTTTTATTCTTTTCAAGTGGATAAAAATGGCAGATTGTGTAATGTTTTTTGGAGAGATAGTATATCTAGATTGCATTATGAATATTTTGGAGATGTGATGATTTTTGACACTACATATCGTACAAATAGATATGATATGATTTGTGCTCCATTTGTTGGGGTAAATAATTACTAGAAAAAAATACTATTTTTGGATGTGCATTCTTATGCAATGAAACTAGAGGTTCTTTTGTTTAGCTGTTTCAAACATTTTTAAAGGCAACAACAACAACAACAAAAACAATCTTTACTGATCAAGCCCCTGAAATAGCTTTTGTCATTAAAGAAGTTTTTCCTAGAACATGCCATCGATTATGTGAACGACATATTGACAGAAATGCTCAAAAGAATATACTACAATTTTTTTTTTAAAATCTAGATTTCGATCTTGTTTTGATACTCTTTTGTGGAAGTGCAGTTCAGAATCGAAATTTGAGTTGGTATTTTTTTGATTCTCTCTATTTTTTGTCCTCCAAAATCTTTTTTCTTTGCCTATTGTTTAAAACTTTTTGACTATTTTTTAAAATATTGTCTATTTTAATTGAAAAAGATTTTTCAAACTAAGAAAATTTTCTTTTATTTATTTTTTATTATAATTATTATAGTAAATATATTATATCGTTAAAATAATAATATCATAATTGAAGAAAAAGGGTAAACAAATGATTTTGTCTCAAGCAAAGTATTTTTTAATGAAGGGTAAAAAATTCAAACAACATTATTAACGACTTTTACACTTCTAATATAAAATATAGTTTAGAACTTCTTCATTATTCTTTTTTTCCTAATGCTTTTTACAAATTAGGATTTCTTAATTATTAATTTTTTTTACCATATTGTTTATGACACTTACTTAAAAATATTATAAAACCGGTTCAATAATAATTTGATAAATAGTAATTCATTAATTAATAATAAATATATATATAAAAATATAAATTATTGTATGTACTTTACATTATTAAGTGTAAAGCTAAAAAAAATACATACATAAAATATTTAAAATAAAAGGTGTACTTGAGTAGAAACATGATAACTCGCTACCACACTAACAACTAAGGAGAAAAATTTCATTGGTAATATCAAAAGTCAAAATCATATCGGTATAAATACATGAAAACACATTCTAAATACTATAGTTTTTTGGCTAGGCTTGTAGGGTCATATTCTGAAAGCTTCTTCAATTTTTAAATAAGGATATATATTCCTTCCAAGCATGCACATATAAATAAAAATTAAAGCCAATAAAAATGTAGACAACTTATCAACAAACATGCGTATAAATTACATGCTAATATAATATTATGAAAGAGAGGAAAAACACCATTACCTCTAAATCTATCTTTGTATTAGTCTTTGCTTTGACATGAAAATAAATTTACTCCTTATATAGATAATATGTGTTTTAGTCTTATTGTCTAATTGAAATTAGTATTGGATTATAGAATTTTATATTTGATAAAATTATAAAAACTATGTTAATTTATTTTAACCCTAAATATTGGATAAATAAAAAATAGAAAAATTTGATCTTTATTTTTGGGTGGAGTTTGTTGGTTGGGGTGGTGGTGGTGGGAGGGGGGGGGATGTTTGGACAGATTGGTTTAACATTTTTCCTTGAAGTTTTGTTTTCCTATTCTCTGTGGACTGTTTTAAATCTAATTATTAGACTTTTTATTTTTGGTTTCTGTTTTTGGGCCTTCTTTTTTTTTTTCTTTTTATTTTTATATTTTCATTTTCATTTATTTTATTTTGATTATTTTAAGTTCTTTTTATTTTTATTTTTTCATTTATTATCTATAAATAACTATAATTTTCTAATATAACATTTAAATTTTAAACATTTAACTTTTATTTTTAAAATTTAATATAATCATATAATTACATTTTGATAAACAAGTAATACAGTGCAATTATCAGATTGTGTAATTATAGGATGTGTAATTACCAGCCCAATAATTACACCAATTTTAATTTCTAATATAGCTTTTCAAACAGACTTTTACGTGAATTTGGGAAGCTAGGGTAATCAATGATTTAAAACTAGTCAAAACCCTTTAAAAGCGATATGTTCATGAGAACTGAACCAAACAAAAGGAAAAAAAAAAGTCATTTTTTGTTTGGTTTCGTTTTGATTATTCTTTATATAAATACATGTTATATATACACACACATAACTAATCTTTTGCACTCTTGATTTGTAACGTAGGTGTTGTTTTTATAATTATCAATTTCTTTTACTTCTATTTTGGCGTGTAATTTTTATTTTGATACTATCAAGAGTCTTTTTCATTTTTAGAATAATTTTTCTTTGATTGGTGTGGACATTAAATTTTTTGGGAAAAGGAGTTTAAATATAATTAGGGGTTGTTTGATATGAAAATGAATAATGCAGGGATTTCTAATGCATGGGTTAGTAATAAGGGGATTTGTAATGCGGGGATTATTTTTATCAAGTGTTTTGTTCATTGTTTCCCATCTAATCTTGTGCTTGTTTTAAAACTTTACAAAAAGCCTCTTTCCAATTATAACTCTAAATTATTATGGAATTTTCTATTTCATGTAATTAGGTCAAAGTAGATGATTTTTTTGTGGCTTCTAACTAGTTAGGCAAACAATAATTTTGTCATTATGCTTGTTATTTTCTCACTTGAATTATTTGAGAATAAATATGTGATCTTAATAAATTTAGCATTAAGAAAATGCTAATTTTTAATTTAATAATGATAGACCATCTATTATTAAAATAAAAAAGATGGTAAACAATTGTAAAATAAACAATCTATATTTAAACGTAAAAATTTGGAAGTTGTAGTTTTAATATAGTGTTTACAAGGTTACTCAACTTTGAGAATATATCTATCATTGGACTTTATTTTGTAGCAATAAAATCACTCAAATAAAATAATTATAAAAAATAATTGACATGATAAAATATTTTTTGTCTATTATGTAAACATGAAATCACAAATAAATAAAATTTAAAAAAATTGACATGGTAAATTTATTTATTTTTATTTATGAAAATATAAACTCACAAATAAATAAATTTGTAAAGTAATTTTTAAATAAATTTACTAGTACAAAGCTACGAATATATAAAATAAAATCAAGAAAATAAAAAAATATATATAAAAGAATTTGAGGGATGTTTTTGTTTTTATATATTTAATCTCATGGTATTAAATCCAAGGTTATTAGTTGATACCATCAAATGAGTAATATTAGTTAATACCATGTATGTGGTATTAACTAATACATGAATTAGTTATACATGAGTCAAAAAATCCTAGCAGACATATTATTAACTAATAATATGTATAATATATTGATGATTTCTCCTAATACCTCCTACCAAATGGCCCCTTAGAATTGAAGATACTTTACTCTAAATTTTAGTTCATGCCTATATAAGGGATGATATATTTCCTTGAAGAGACATTTTGAATATTTCATGCTCCCTCTGTTTCATATAAGTGAACTGTTGAATCATTTCACACTCCCTCTGTTTAATCATGTTTTTCCATTTTTATCCTTTTCAAACTCAACACAATCATTTAATGTATCATCTATTTTTCATATAAAACTCAATCTTAGAAACTTAATTAATGAAGGGTAAAATTGGAAAAAAAAATTTCAACACATCCCTTGAAAGGTGAACAATTTTCACTTATTTTGAAACATAAAAAATTCCCTAACAATTAACTTAATATAAAACGGAGGGAGTATTAAGTATGGACAAAGAGCTCGTTAGACATCAAATACTATCTTTCTCAGAGAAATAATCTTAAATATCCTACAAACTCATGGATATTCATAAAGAGATGGAGATCTCGAAAATTTCATAAAATTCATGGAATATTTACAAGATTAAATCAAGATGCAGTCGGGCTCTTCACATCATTCTAATTTTAAAAATATGCCACCGCTAGTCCTCGAATAATAGAGAATCTTGGGAGAGAAATATCAAGTGAGGAATAGTATTGTGCCCTTACTGTTGTATTAATGAAATTATATTTTTCATATTTTATTTGTAATTGTAATTTATTTTCTATCACTCTAAAATTTATTGCTTACAAAATAATATGCATGGTGGGACGAAATTTGTCCTTCATTTCTTCTCGCACAAAGCAAATATATAAATATGAAACAAACTATAAATATGGAAGCTCCATTTTTATGAGTACTTCAAGTCTGGTATTTGAGTTTCATCAAATACACTCTGACAAGCTTTATAGTAGGGTTATTTGTGGACATCAAAATTTTATGAAAATCTACAAAATGTGTTCAATTTCAAATGGGACTTTACAAGACACATTCAATTTCATATGAGACCTCTACAAGACATGTTCATTTTAGTTAGAATTTTTGGAGGCTACTCAATCTTATGCAATCCTAAATCTTAGTTCATACCTAATATATTTTCTTGAAAGGCATCTTGAATGTTCCCTAAACTATTGGGATATTGATCATCTATTCAAAGAGGGGAACATGAGAAAGATGATGATACGACTCCGTGAGTCAATGACATGAGGTCTCAAGGTCGTCTTTCCCAAGAGATTTCTTGTCAACTTGATCGATGATTGAGGTCTAATGCTGGCCTCTTTAGAAACATTGGGGTGTATTCCTGAAGATGTTTCAATTCAGTGAACATTGATCAATTTTCTTCCATCAGCAAGAAAACTTTATTGATTATAACTTCCTCATCAATAATAGACATCGTCAACATCACCCAAAATAAATAGTAAATCCAATTTCACCATGCTATAGAATAACAAAGTAGCAGAAAAATAGAAACAATGTACAACACACTTCAACAAACAAGTTAAAAGATGAGAAAATAAAAAGTAAAACAATCATTACTTGAAAACTTCCATTCGAGATTTTCTGTTTATTTCATTCTGCGTACAATGCTCTATTTATAGTGCATTATTACTAACTATATTTGTTATTTTGTTTGATTCTAACTAACTGACTGATCAAATTTTTAACTAACTAAGTAGCATCAATTAACACACCCAGGTATGTTAAACGGACTGAACATGCAAGCTTGGACACCAATAATTGATGTTGAGCTGTTCCTAGTCCCTTTGTCAATTAGTCTGCAAGTTGTAGAAACCAATTAAGGTTGAATCAAACCATTCTTGATCTTTTCGATCTCAATGTGTTTACTTCTTTCATAGAAGGTGGGATTAGATGCTATCTGTATGGCTGCTTGATTGTCACAATATAAGGTAATAGAAGTGGGTACAACACAATTCAATTCTTCTAAAAGACCATACACCCAAGTTAACTCAACAATTGTTACTGATTTATACTTTTATATTTAGCTTTTACCCAACTTCTGCCAGTAGTTTGTTGTTTCTTTGATTTCCAAGACAGAAAAGCACTCCCTAACTTGATTACATAGCCAGTGATTGATCTTCTGATGTTAGGGCAAATAGACCAATCAACTCATGTCTTGAGTTTGAAGGAAAGAATAAGTCAAGACTTGGGAGATATCTTACAACTCTTATAGCAGCTTGTAAGTGTGATTGCTTTGGTCTTTACATAAATTGACTGAGGACTTGTACAGTAAAACATATTTCTGGTTTAGTAACTGTGAGATAGATCAACTTTCCAGTTTTTGGTTCCTACATGAACATCATAATCTATGGTGGTGAGCTTGTGATTTGCTTCCAAAGGAGTGAGCTGAGTCCCCCTTCTGAGATCAATTCCAAGCTATACTTTCTTTGGTTTAGAAGTATTCCTTTATCTGATCTCAGACATCCATCCCAAGGAAGTACCTTAAGTCTCTTAATTCTTTTACCTTCAAGTGTTGATGTAGTGTTGTCTTTGCTTCTTCAATTAGATCATTTGTACTTCTTGTAATTGATAGGTCATCAACATATACAAGTATGATGACAATATCATTAGTACCTGCCTTGTTTGTAAATAATGAATGATTATATGCACTCTGTGAGTATCCTGCAGTCACCAATGCATCTGCGAGTTTGATATTCCACTATCTAGAAACTTGTAGCTTGCAAACCTTCTTCTCTCCTTTCCTACAGAAATCTTGAGGCAAATTCATATATACATCTTCACACAGATCTCCTTGTAAGAATGCATTACTAACATCTATTTGGGAGATACATCAATTCTTAGAAGCAGCCATGCTTATGATTGTCCTTACATATACCATCTTTGCTATTGGGGAAAAGGTGTCACGAAAATAATCCATCTTTGCTACTTTGGGTGCGAGTACATTGTAAGCTTACTTTCTAGGCATAGGTGTGATGTTTGAGGAGTTACTGTATGATACCTGATGGATACTTGTATTTGCCCGTTGTTGTGTTTTGTCTTTAGTCATCGCTTGAGGACAAGCAATGGTTCTAAGATGAGAGTGTTGAAGAGTCATGAAAATATGACTTTTCTTAAGTGCATTTGTTAGTTTAATATGTGTTTTATATTGATTTCGTAAGAAAACGAGAATCACATGAATTTTACGGACATTGAGCTAATTAAGAGAAAGAGAGACTTGTACTTGAGAGAAATCATTGGTGAGCATACTGGAACAGGCATGAGGATCATTTGGCATAATTATGAGGCTGGAAAAACAGTGGCAAGGTCAGGTCAAGTGGGACGTTATCTCAAAAAAAATGATCAAGACACTTTGTTAATGTGATGTTGGGGAGTTGCTACTGCCCATGTCCAGTTATGCAACTCATTTGACGGTGTGAAGATGAGAAGTAGCAGCTAAGTTTTCCAGGAGTAATTAAGGAAAAATGGAACCAAAAGGAACAAGGAAGCACTTCGGTTCACGACCTGTGGTGTGCTAGACGGGTCGTGAAACTGCCCGTCCAGGTGAAGGATCCCAAGAACGTCATCGAAGGCCTCACCATGAGCCGTGAAGGTGCTCGTGAAAGGCACCTCTCACACTGGACAATGTTGCACGCAAAGGAAAAGGTCAAGACAGCCTTCCACGACTCGTGAAGGCACTCGTGAAAGCCAAGGTTGCTTGGACAGTGTTGAACACCAAGGGAGACACCACGGAAGACCATTCTTGGCCGTGAGAAGGACCATGAGTCATGGTTCTACTTGTGAAACATGATGCGACTAGAAATCTTACATGCGTTAGGATACTTTTCCTAGTCCTATCAGGATTACTTTTTCTACTCGTTTTAGGATAGTTTTAGCATTACAAATAGAACTTAGGTTTATTTTTCTTGGACAGAATTAATCCCCACATTTTAGGCTGCTAAGACTCCTCAAATACACGCTTGGGTAGTCCATTGAAGAACAACAATTTTAGTTACGCGTTTTGATTATCATTTGAAGTTTGAATCAAGTTCTCGTCTCTCATTCCTTCATGTGACTTCAAGAATTGATCTATTCTTCCTTGTAAGTAATTAACTATGAAGTACAATATGATTCTTGTTCAAAGTCTTGCAAATTCAATAATCTTAACCCACAACTATGGTTGTGGGAACCATGACGCTATAACAAAATAGGCAAAAACATAGGGTTTTATTTGAGATTTGTGTTGCATGTATTATAATTTCCTTCATCTAAAAGTCTTTCTTAATGAGTCGATGCATTAAGAACTCCCCCTATTCGTTAGTTGTCCGAGAGAAAATTAATGATTAGGAAAATTAAAGGAATTATAACGATAGATAGAAGCAATCGATCTAGGTTTGAGTCACTTGAACTCGAGAGGGGACGATATACTTAGGCTTGGGGATTAACTTATATCTAAAACACTTGAGCTCGAGAGGGGATAGTAAACCTGAGACCAATGAGCAAGGGTCAATATGCATACATTCCGAGACCGAGAAGTGACGAATAAAAGATGTCTAGGAAGGACTGAGATGTGAACTAGATATTACCTAACTTGCCGGGTTTTACATGCAATGCAACGAACAGATATCACCCATGTGAACTGCTTATTGAGTTATATATCATGGGGACCACAACCCTAGTCCTCTGTTGAACTATTTAAGCTTTAGTTTATTAAGCTCGCATTCATAATACTAGTTAAAATTTTAGTTCAAAACCACCATATTTACTTTCCCGTATTTGTTTGTTTTCTGGAAGTAGAACCAACTACTAAAATAGAATAACTAGTAAAGTTGTTTCAGACTATTCCCTGTGGGATCAACCTCGACTCTCAGTTAGATAAATAGACTGCTAATGATTGTCCATATTTCAATAAGGAAGTATGTTTGAAAATTCTAAAAGTAGCGCCGCTTGCGGCGGAATACGACTTTGAAATAATCTACTAGTTCTTTTTTTCTAGTTGTAGTTCTATTTCCTAATTTTACTTTTTGTTTTTGTGTAGGGAACAAGTAGTGTATGCCAGCCACACGAAGTAAGGGTGCAACATTGATTCCCTACGACCTTGACGTGCAAGGATCGATTAGGAGGATGAACGCACAAAATCGTCAAGCACAAAGAGTAAAAGAGTTGGGTGACAATCCACCTTGGGATAACAATGATGGAACAATATTAAATCGGGAAGTCATACCTCCACCACCACATCAGCATGCACTGCAAGGCCAAGGCCAGAGACAGTAAACATAGCATATGATGATTATGATGTGGATGGTGCAAGTTCTATAGTACTTCCTCTAGTTCCTCACTGTGTGAAATTCACTATCACAAGCACTATGCTACGACTATTGAACCTGAAGGGTCTATTTAGTGAAGCAGCTAGTGAGGATGCAAACCAACACTTGATGAACTTCATCGCCACCTGCAAGTCATTGAAAATTCCCGGTGTGAGTCAAGTAGTCATCCGCCTATGCTTGTTTCTGTTGTCTCTGTCTGGGGAGGCAATGAAGTGGCTCAATGAGTTGCCACATGACTTTATCACATGATGGAGGAAGTTAAAAGAAGCCTTTTTGGAAAGGTTCTTTCCACCATCTCAGAAGTTGCAACTCAAAGATGAAATAAGTGCTCACAAGCAAAAATCATCAAAGGCCCTACATGAGACTTGGGAGACGTTTAGACAGAAGTTGAAGCATTGCCCAAACCATAACCTCACGAATGAACATCTGAAAGAGTTATTTT
>JAPFFP010046819.1:0-10743 GCA_026153255.1 Solanum medicagineum | reverse complement strand
GGACTTAGAAAACTTGGGTGAATACTTCTTAAATGTGGTGGAATTCTGTGAAATTAGGTTGTTACATTGTGCATTACCCATTTAATTAAGGAATGAATATGTATATGGGGCATTGTATTTTTTAGATTGTGGGTGTAATGCTTTTGAATTCTAAAATTCTTTGAGAGGTGTGATTGGAAATGTAAGGGGCTTGTGGTTATTTCATGGGAAGTATGAGTACCTTCAAATTAGCCCTTGGTTTAACTCTAGTGTAGGGTTGATAAGGTAGTTGTTGTTTTCGGTGTAGAGGGAAATGCTTCATTTATGGCCTAATTGACTTGTTGTGTTCTTGCAGGTAATCATGTCTTCAAGAGGTTATCGCCCAAGCAAGTAAACCACTCCTAACAACAGAAAGTACGATTAAGGAGTGCCTCATGTGCCACCTGCACCAAAACTCCGTGTCAGAGAGGTAATTCGGCACTAGTGTTGTCTTCGAATTTGGGAGGAGGTGGTATTGCACACACACTTACACCAAGTATTCCACTGATGTCCCTAATGATCAGGAAAGTTGTAACTCGAGCATGGTTTTAGAGTTCGATGCAAATTTCTAGTAAGTTACATACACACACACACACTTTGTATAGGTGTGTGGCATCGACATTACTTTGTCGCCTTTGATGATTATTACGATTTTAGGGACTGCTGAGGTCCCTTATGCTACTTTGATGAGGATTAACATTAGGTTTGTATGTTACTGTACTATTTATATAGATTAAGTCTGTCGCTTAAGGACTAGCAACAATTTTAAGTTGAGGGTGTTGATGTGCTGCAAAAATACAACACTTTTGATGCTTAAAACTTGGAATTTTGTTTGTTCTCATTGTGATGTTAATAGGTTTCTGTTTTTGTGCTTATGTTTGCAAGATTACGGGTAGGCTTTGAATTTGGGGAAAATTACAGAACTTGCTGAGTTTTGTTGTTATACGAGACATTTTATCGGCAATAGATCATTCTGCGAGCCATAGGTTGGTTTCGTGGATACTTCCAATGAGGTACTGTTTTCTGAAGTTCATTCTATGAACATGCAAACGAGCTGTAGAGTGTTTTATATTTCATAGAAGATGGTTCATGCCCTTAGTATTAGAGACTTGAACTTTTAGAAATTTCTCAAACGAAACCTCTTTTATGGGTTGTAAATCACTTTATGAGTCGTAGAGGGGTGTCGTAGAGTTGAAGTCCAAATTCCCAACATATAAGTATAGACCCTGAGTCATGGAATGCAATATGACCTATAAAACACCTTTGTATGGTGTGCCAGTGAGTTCTCCTATTTTGTTTAGGACTTGAATTTTAATTATTATAAATAGGTATTTTAGGTAATTTTTTTCAGAAGTTTTCACCTAGTACCTAGAGAACTCAATACTTAGAGAGAGAAAATTGTTCGATCATATTGGAGACTCTTTGAGAACACTTGTGTTTGAATTTTACCTTAAAGCTTTGATTCTTGTTGAATTTGGATTTTGCTTGTTCTTAGTTTGTGTAAGTGTTCAATTATGTATTCTCTACTCATAATTCTTGCATGTACACATAGCATGAGTAGCTAAATACACAACTAGGATTGTGTAAACCATGAATACCTAACAAAGTAAAATCGGATAATTCATAATTCTTCGAAAGTGTATAGGCATGTTGATCTGCTGAAAAAATACAATACTTTTGATGCTTAAAACATGGAATTTTGTGTGCTCTCAATATGATGTTAGTGAGGTTTGTATGTTTTTTTGTTTATCTTTGCACGATTACAGGTTGACCATAATTTTTGAGAATGTTACAAAAGTTGTTGCAGATTTGCTATTATATGAGACACCTTATGGGTCGTACAGTGGTTTCGTATGGAATTCCAGTGAGGGGCCAAGCTTCTAACTTAATTCTACGAACATGTAGAAAAGTTGTAGATTAGTTTACGAGTAGTAGAAGGTGTTTTATTCCCTGATGATCAAAGAGTGAAATCTTTCTGAATATCATCAGACGAGGCCACCCTTACAAGTCGTAAACAATTTTATGAGTTGTAAAGGGTTGTCATAAAGAGGCATTCCAGTTTTCTTGCAACAGTGTACGAGACCTCGATTACGGGACGTAAAGAGCTTTCGTGAGGCATGCCGACCAGTTTTCCTGTGTCATTTAGGATTTGAATTTTAATTATTATAAATATGTATTTTAGGTTATTTTTCAGAGGTTCTCATTAGTTTTGATAAGTTTTAGCGTAGTACTCACAGAACTCAATATTTTGAGAGAGAAAATTGTAAGAGAGTCTTTGAGAACATTTGTGGTTGATTTGATCTTAAAGCTTATGATTCTTTTTAACTTGGATAGCTTGTTCTTAAACCTATTGTTTTAGTGTTTAATTATATCTTCTCAATTCATAATATTTGAATCGACACATAGCATGAGTAGTTAAATCCACAACTAGGGTTGTGGGAACCATGAAGAACTAACAATGTAAAGTTAGATAATTCACAATTCTTGGAAGGTGTATATGTATAATTAACTCTCTTCATTTTACATGTTTTCTAGTGATGGCCAACATTAGAACCCACCTATTGTTACTGCCTAGACCAAGGTAGTAACGAATAGGACAAGAGATTAATTAACAAGATTACATTGATGTGTTCTCATCTAATCAACCAAACTGGCCCAAAGGAGTTTGTACTAGGACTAATCGGTAATGATTAGTAATGCACACTATGGAGATGGGTCAATTCGCATATTGAAATTCACCTCTTATCTTTGGCCAAAGGGCTTAGTGAACTTAAATTTCCATCCTGCATGCTATGCACTAGACAAAAATTAGGTTATCTAGTGATATTGAGTCGAGGAATCATGGAGAACATAATACCCTAGTTGCTCACCTTCATTGATTTTTCTCTTGTAATAGTTAGTCAGTTTTACTTTCTTATTGATTATTGCAACCCCCTCCCACCTTGGGAATTGAGTTGGTTAATTACTCGGATTGCATATTGATGAATTTGCTTGAGTCTACGTACTCCCTGTGGGATCGACCCTAACCTTTATTAGGTTCTTTATCTTAACAGTGACCGCTTTATCCTCTAAATAGGTTGTGTCACTTGGGCGACATAAAGATATTGGCGCTGTTTCCAGGGAATACGCCTAGACTTAGTGAATTCATTAGTAAATTTCAAGTGTTAATCCTTAATTCCCTTCTTTTTCAAGGTGTAGGTGTAGCGTATGTCCAACACTTGAGTCAAGGCAATTTCATAACTCCATTGGATCTAGAGATCCACAAAATGCTATGAATGATGGCCCAAGACAACGCCAACAACGTGGCCAATGCAGCTCTGAATAGGAACAATAATGAGGATACTAGGAATGAGAACCCACCTCTTATAAAGGATATTCCATAGCCTCATTATTTCAAAACCAATACTTACCAGTGGAACTAGTAAAGGTTGATCCTATTGCTAGGGAGGTGACGGGAGCTACTGTGTTACCACTACTACCGGCAGATAGACAAAAAGTTCACAGTCTCAAGTGGGATACTTCAGATGCTGCAGAACCATGGGCATTTGTAGGCTTACCATCGGAGGATCATCATAGCCACCTATACAATGTGGCATTTTTCTATAATAGTGTGATGGGACCACAAAATCAGTGTATAGATGTTGTGGGACTCTATGTCTTCCATTATCTCTTATACGCAGTGTTGCATTATGGCTTTCTGAGCTCCCACAGAGTTCAATCAGCAGTTGGGTTGAGTTATAAAAGGCCTTTTTAGAGAGGTACTTCCCTAGATAAAAAAAGATCAAGTTGAAGGACAAGATAAACAACTTTGAGCAACTTCCTGGTGATTCGATAAGCACAACTTAGGAGCGGTTCACAAAATGCCTAAGGAACGTCCCTGACCACAAAATAGTTGATGATGCATTGGTGGAGATCTTTTGTCGTGCCTTTGATTTGAATAGTGAGGCCTGTGCAGACACTATCATGGGGGGCATGTTTCTGATCAACAATTTGCAATGTTTCAAGACCAAATCCTAAGGCCTAGTTGTGACCGGTAAATGGGGAACCCGAAGGAACCCCAAACAAGCCTCATAGCATATCATTACTCATTCTTGGTCACTGAAGCAATTAAAAATCACAATAAGAGATAAGCATAACAAGGGCAATTGGGACTAAGGGAAAGAGTTAAACACTTGAATAATATAAATGAGTCAAAGCTCAAGCGTAATACATAACTTGTCCAACAATACCTCTAGACATAGAACATAGCGAGAGCCAAGACAAGCAATCGGCTCACCCTTATAGTCATAAGTATTCAAAAATATACAAGATGTAGTCTAAACATAAGCATGAAAGAAGATAGATATTGTCCCCAGACATGAGGATTCACCAAAAGCTACCTTGAATAATCCGTCTAACCATGAGAAGAATCAATAGGAGTTCTGGTTCCAACATGGTGATATCATGTTGGCATAGAGTATGCGTTAGTACGTTTGAAAGTACTAAGTATGTAGGATGTATTGCAACAAGAGATAGACATCATAATCAAAATGCATAATAAAAGGCAATAGACATCGTATAATAATATCGCATGTATGATCAATGCTCAAGTAAAACATGCTAATAACTAATGCTCATATAGGATATCATATGTGTAGAATAAACCAATTAACATTTCCAAGGTTCAACCCCTTGGTAGGTTAGTGATGATACTGCCCCATCACTTAGGTGGTGAATTATTAACCCTTCACTCGGTTGGCCATAATGCCGCTCCATCACCTAGGTGGATAAATACTAACCCTTCACTCGGTTGGTGATAATGCCGCCCCATCAACTAGGTGCTTTCACTCGGTTGGTGATAATGCTGCCCCATCAACTAGGTGGAGAAGTACTAACCCTTCCCTTGGTTGCTGATAATGCCGCCCCATCACCTAGGTGGAGAAGTATGAACCCTTCCCTCGGTTGGGGATATTGCTACCCCATTACCTACGTGGAGAAGCACGAAACCTTTCCTCGGTTGGTGATAATGCCGCCCCATCACCTAGGTGGAGAAGTACAAACCCTTTACTCAGTTGATGAATACAAACCCCCTTCTCGGTTATCCAGGTTCTTAGACCCCCCTAGATTGGGTATGGTCTAATGCAACAGTTTATATAAAGTATATCATATGCATAAGATCATTTTATCATGATAACATCAATTGTATCATATCCCATGCTTTGGACCTTCAATTCCTCAAGAAACCATAACCGTACATTTTATGAAACACTTCGAGGGTGTGTAATGCTAGTATAAAACAATGAAATATAGAGATGAAATCATGCAAGAAAATCCATTTTAAAACCATCACTCAAGACCTTGCAACACCCTCAAGCAAGCTACATCAAAACCCCTTCTATAATCATATAATAGATCAAAGATTTATAGCTCAAAACGTAGAAAAAGAGTCACCATTTCACATTGCTTTAACATAGTGTGCAGTGAATTTCATAATAATCAAGACCCATTTGTAAATCAACTTTTATTCATGTAGTTTGAGTAAAAGGAGGTTTGGGTATCTTGGGTGAAAGAAACCCATGGAAGAAACCCATATACCTAGGTGGAGAAGTACAAATCCTTCCCTCGATTGGTGATAACTCCGCCCCATCACCTAGGTGGAGAAGTACGAATCCTTCACTCGGTTGATGAGTACAAACTCCCATCTCGACTATCTGGGTTCGTAGACCCCCCCCCCCCCCCGGATTAGGCAAGGTCTAATGCAACATATTATATAGAGTATGTCATATACATAATCTCATTTTATCATCATAACATCAATAATATCATATCTCATGCTTTCGACCTTCATTTCCTCAAGAAACAATAACCGGACATTTTATCATGCACTTATAGGGTGTGTAATGCTACTATAGAACCATGAAATATAGAGAAGAAGTGATGCAAGAAAATCCATTGTAAAACCATCAATTAGCACCTTGCAACACCCTCAAGTAATATACATCAAAATTCCTTCTCAAATCTTACAATAGATCAAATATCTATTGCTCAAAAATATAGCAAAACAGTCACAATTTCACATAGCTTTAACATAGTGTGTAGTGAATTTTATAATAATCAAGTCCCATTTATATATCAACTTTAATTCATGCAATTTGAGTAAAAGAAGGCTTGGATATCATGGGTGAAAGGAACCAATGAAAGAAATTCACATAGCATAGCTTTGGAGATGAACTTGGTGAAGATTGGAGATGGAGACTTGAAGCTTTAAGAAGAACCTTGAAGGAAAGCCTTAGTTGGGATGAGGGTTTGAGACCTGAATCTTGAGAGAAATATTGGACTAAGGGTTTGAGTGAGTATTTGGAAATGTTTAGGATGATATGACGGTGAAATAAGGCTAAGTATAGGTATTTTCAAGTATGGGAACTCTTAGGCCCAAGACTTAAAAGTATTGGACTGAAGTAAAAAAAGCAGGACCAAAATAACTGTGACACGGATTACTCACTTGAATTTGCATTTCTGCACAAACGAGAATAGGCATAAAGACTTCATCCAAACTCAGAATGAGGTTAAACAAAGTGCGTTGGAAATCTAATTAAAAGAGCTTTAATTTGATAGGTTGTCACTTACCCAGGTCATTATGTGCTAAGAGATATTCTCTTTTAAGTTGACCCTCCTAAATCACGTTTTTGGGATTTTTGGATTTTGATATGGTTGCTCAAAAATTTGGGTTAGACCCATTTCCTACTCAACTTTACACCCTTAACAAGTTTATGAAGTCGGATTTTCAAAATAATGAATGAATTTTAGATATATGGAAATTACGAATCCGAACAATTCCGAGACACATTTTCGGGCACTTTTTGGGGTTGTTTCACAAGCATTGTAGAGAAAATGGAAAGAGTGGTCAAGACAAATCATGCATGGAGGAAGTAGGATAAAGCATCCACAAAGAGTTCATTTCTATCCATGTGTGTCCACAACAAGCGAGAATTAATGAAGAAATCATGCAGCAAGTTGCTCAGATTCGCACAGATATGGAGGTGATGATGAGGCAGAGCCGAGAGAGATTAAATGCAGTAATTCATCAACCTTGATGTGCACCTATGTACGAAGAGCTATGCTATGGAGAGGACACATGTTTTTTTGCTAATCAGATTGGGGGTTTCAGGACAAAAGCCCAAGAGTCCAATTAGGACTATTGGTGCCAATATCATGGAAAGCAAGGTTGGAAGTTTGGTAGAGATGGACATTATAGGGACAACGATGGAGATTATTATGATAGGAACAGGGGTCCAGATGCAGGTTGGGGTTGCAGAAAAGGCTTCAGAAATGGTCCTTATATGCCACCACACAACCGCGACGCAGGTGCAAGAAATTGTAGAGTTGAGGAGATGTTTGATTTCCTGTTGAACAAGGCTGAGATGTAGGATGATACACTAAGGGCCATGAAATCAGAGATTTCAGGTATTAATTAGAAAATAGAGCCTCACTCTATGGCTATTAAATAGCTAGAACAATAGGTTAGTCAAGTATCGACTCAACTAAATTAGTGGTAGAGAGGTACACTACCTAGAAATACAGTAAATATTTCTAAAAATGAAGGGCAGTGTATGGCGGTGACTACGCGGGGTGGCAAGAGCACTATTGATCCTCCCATGCGAGTTGATGTGGAAGATGTTCGTGAGGAGACAGTTGTGGCAAATAATGCAGATAAAAGAGATGATCATCACAAGGATGAGATGAGTGAAGCTGTTGATGCGCCACAGCAGTTTAAGCCCATTCCAGAGAATTAAAAAGAGGGAGGAGGAAGGCAAATACAAGCACTTTCTCTCCATGCTAAAGCAGCACCACATCAACAGTTGTCAGGATATGGGATGTACATGAGGGACTTGGTCACCAAAAAAAGCATTGTGAGTCAGGAGCTCTCCCAATACTTCAACATTGTAGTGCTATTTCTATGATGTCCTTGGTTCTGTAATGTGAAGATCTAGGTCCTTTCACCATAGCCTGTACTATTGGAGATATAAAGTTCGCGAAGGCACTGTTTGATCTAGGTGCCAGTGTTAATCTGATTCCCTTTGCGGTTGACAATAAGCTTAGTATGTGGAAGTTAATGGTAGATCGTATGGTGATGAGGCCCATGGGGATACTATATGATGTGTTGGTAAAGGTTGAGAAGTTCATATTCCCTGTAGACTTTATGATCTTACATTGTAAAGTTGACTTTGATGTCCCAATAATCTTTGGAAGACCACTACTAGCCATTGCCCGAGCCTTAGAAGATACGGAAGCTAGTCAAGTCAGGTTTAGAATGAATGACGAAGAAGTTGTCTTCGATATCCATCAGTCCATGAAGCATCTAGAGGAGTTAAAGAGTGAAGTATGGGCAATTGGCGAAGTTTGAGTAACCAATTTGCCTATGTCATATCGCGATAATAAATCAGGTGTGACCCAAGAAACTCTAGCCCTTAGGTTCCTTGGTAGGTTTTTGGCCCCTTATGTTCTATTTTGTTTATATTTTGTGCATTAGCACAATGCACATATTTTTTTATTGGGTGTGGGTAGTTATGGGCTGCAGTGAAGTCTGAGTAACTTGGGTCCATAACTACCTCAATTTTTTATATCGGGGTTTTCTTGCATGTGTCCTTTTCCCTGTGGATATTTACTTTTTGTTGAACCAACATGTTTAGGATGGTTAGATAATATTTGTAGCATATAGTACCAATACATATGTCATATAGCATGTTTTTATCTTTTGTTTCAAAAATGATACCCACAAAAAAAAAATTTAATTAGTAGTTAGATCGAAACCATGCATGTTTAGGCATCTGACGATATCTATTTTGATAAGTGTGGGTATATTGAGATAAAAAGCATTATTTGCGAATCTTTTGTTGATAATGTATGTTGTGCCATGTGAGTGTGAGCATAATTTGATATATTGATATGTTTTGTGCTAATTCAAAACTGGCCCTGTTACTCTAGGTTAGATTATAGATTAATTGGATTTGGAAAGAATGTTACGCCATTATTCGTAAAAAAGTCCACTTTGGCCTAAAAATAACCAACCATATCATTGATATATCCCTTCTTCGTAATGTTTTAGCCTAACATGTACCTATTCTTTGAAGACACCTGATTAACCTAGCCTTGTGAATTTTAAATTTCTAAAATTGGCCATGTTCTATCCTTGAACATTGTGTACCTTGACTGAGGCAAAAAGCTTAAGTGGAGGATGGCTTCCAAAAGTAGCCTTGGCTCAGAGGATGGATATTATACACCTCAACATAGGCCAAAAGCCTAACTTATGGGTGGTCGGTGTAAGGATAAAGCACAAAAACAAGGGGTGAGTTTGGACTACTGAGAAAAAATTAAATATCATGTACTGGGTGCAACAAAAATAAGTAATTCTTTAGTTGTAACTAAAAAGCAAAGTGAAGTGTTAAAACAAAGCAAAAAGCTAGGAAAAAATGAAAAGAAAGCACCCAAAAAAGCTTGAAATGGGGAAAAGGGAGGATAAGGTGAAAATAGTAATGTTGATAGGGAAAAGTGTAGAAAAATACAGTTTCAAGGAGGGCTTTAGTCACTATTTTCGCATAATATTGTACCAAAGCCCCCTGATCATACGTTAAAAGCATAGAAAGTCCTAGTGCGATCCTAGTCCAGTTAGATAAAGGTCTGACTCATCAACATAGGGGCCAACCTATGGTATTAACCATTATGCATGAACATCATTTTTTAGAGTGGGTACTTTTGCATAGTCCCAAGGTCAAATATGAAATAAATATTTAGTGTCAAATATGGGACTTCTTTCTGTGAGGGCACTTGCATTGCATTGTAAGCACTAGGCTTATTCTGTGATTGCGGATTGTTGATAATACCTTGTTTGTCATAGTTGTGTTGTTACATGTACCGGTTTGCATTGGTTTTCTAAATAGCTATCTAATCCTGTTTTGAAAAGTTTGTGTGGGTATCTAAGTCTCAGATTTATATGATGTATGCCATTGATTTGAGGTTTGTATGTTATTGTGTTGTGTATATAGATTGAGCCCGTCTCTTGAGAACAAGCAACAATTTTATGTTGAGGATGTTGATGTGCTACAAAAGTACAACACTATTGATTCTTAAAACATGAAATTTTGTGTTCTTAATGCGATATTAGTAGGTTTTATGTGTTTTTGTTTTTATCTTTGCAGGTTTATAGGTTTGCCATAATTTTGGTTAAAGTTACAAAAGTTGCTGTAGATTTGCTGTTGTACGAGACACCTTACAGGCCGTAGAACATTCTACGAGCCGTAGGGTGGTTCCGTAAGGAATTCTAGTGATGGGCCAAGTTTGTAAAGTTATTTTAACATGCAAACAAGCCATAGATTGGTTTATAAGTATGGAAGACGTTTTATGACTTGAGGATCCGAGAGTGAATACTTTTAAAATTTCATCAGACGAGACCCCCTTAACAGGTCGTAAGCCATTTTATGAGCCGTAAAGGTGTTTCGTAAAATGGAAGTCCATTTTTTCAGCAACAATGTACGAGACCTCGATTACGGGCAATAAACATCTATACGGGCCATAAAGAGCTTTCGTGGGGCGTTCTGACCAGTTCTCCTAAATCATTTAGGATTTGAATTTTAATTATTATAAATGGGTTTTTTAGGTTATTTTTCAGATGTTCTCATTAGTTTTTATAAGTTTTAGCTTAGTACTCAGAGAACTCAATATTTTGAGAGAGAAAATTGTAAGAGAATC
>JAPFFP010046818.1:0-10743 GCA_026153255.1 Solanum medicagineum | reverse complement strand
TTAACATTATCTCTACAAGAATAACTTCTTAAGTCCATAAAGGAATAACTTGCATAGTATAAGTTCAAAAATTAGTTATATAAATATGATTCGCACTATCCTAGTCGTGCCATCGTGTTTTCGTTCACCGGTTCCCGGGCCGGTTATTATCGTGCGCGTACGTGGCAATATGAATACATGTATACATTCCGAAATAAATGTGGTATCTTAGAGAAAATAGTGGTACCCTAAAGTTGTCGAACAAGTTATCAATCCTCGGAAGGGGATACTTATTCTTAATATTCACCTTATTCAACTGCCTATAGTCAATGTACATCCTCAAAGAACTATCCTTCTTTCGAACGAATAGGACTGGAGCACCCCATGGAGAGACACTCAGTCTTATGAATTCTTTCTCTAACAAGTCCTTCAGCTACTCCTTCAACTCTTTCAACTCCGCAGGGGCCATTCTATATAGTAGAGTAGAGATAGGATGGGTGTCAGGAAGAACATCAATCCCAAAGTTGATTTCCCTATCAGGAGGGACTCCAGGAAGATCCTCAGGGAACATATCAGGAAACTCATTTACAGTTAAAACAGACTCAAGGGAAGGGGGTTCAACATCATCAGACTTGACTCGCATGAGGTGATAGATACATCCTTTAAAGATCAATTTTTGGGCCTTTAGGTAAGGAATAAGCTTACCCTTTGGTGAAACAAAATCTCCTCTCCACTTAATAACAGGCTCATTTGGAAACTGGAATTTGATAGTCTGAGTTCGGTAATCAGTAGAGGCATAGCAGGCATGAAGCCAATCCATACCAAGGATCACATCAAAATCAACCATCTCCAACTCAATCAAATCAACGATAGTATCCCTATGATAAATAGACATCACACAATCTCTATAGATCCTCTCAGCTTGAATGAACTCACCAATAGGAGTAGAAACAGAAAATGGTTCAACCAAACACTCAGGAAAAATCTCAAATCTACTCGCCACATATGGTGTCACAAAAGAGTAAGTTGCACCCGGATCAAGTAAAACATAACATGGAAAGGTAAGACTCGAAGCATACCTGTTACATCATCTGGTGCGACCTATTGATCCTATCATTTCCCCATTGCATACAAATGGTTTGTCCCACTGGCTGCCTCTGGTGCAACACCTCTCTGATTACCTCTCGCTGGTGGTGCTGTGGTAGAAGTCTGGGCCTTATTGCCCTATATTAGACAATACCTCTGAAAGTGACCTGAGTGGCCACACTTTTAGCAAGCATTTCCTCCATCTATACACTCTCCCAAATGCATCCCGACACATTTCTAACAAGGTGGCTTCCCTTTAGAGCCAAGAGTCGCACTTGCTTGAGACTGTGCAACCTGTGGTCTAAAGCTTAGCTAACCTTGGTACTTCTGATGGATAGGAGTTGGTGCACTAGCTGAAGATGGTGCATAGGTAGAAGACCTCTTCTAGAAATAGGACTTATCTCCCTTATTCTGCTTACTTTGACTGAACTCAGGCCCTGCTAATCTGGCCTTCTTGCTCAGATGCTCCTCTCTGTCTTTCTTCTTATCCTACTTAGTTTGTTGGGCATAGACCATCATCCTGGAAATGTCCATACCCGAGATCAACAACGCTGCCTTACATTCTCTTTTCACGTGTTTACCCAACCCAGATACAAACCTCCTCATCTTTGCCCTCATCTTTGAAACAACCTCCAGTGCATGCCTGGACAACTAGATGAATTTCAGGCTATACTCTTTGACCATCATCCCCTCTTGTTTCAGATTCACAAACTCCTCGACCTTTGCCTCCCTTAACTCTTGAGCAAAGAAGTGATTGAGAAAGGCATTCTCGAACTCATCCCAAGTAGTATGCTCGACATCCTCACCTCGACTTTCCTCCCACTGGTTGTACCAAACATTGTCCACGTCTTTGAGTTGGTAGGCAGCAAGCTCAACTCCTTCACTCTCAGTGGCATGCATAGTTTTCAACATTTTCCACATCTCATCAATGAAATTCTGCGGATCTTCCTCAACCTTAGATCCAGTATAGATAGGTGGGTTCATCCTCAGGAAATCTCTCAATCTAGAAGCAACTATGGGCTCCTGAGAACTAGAGCTAGGGGCTGGTGAACCCCTATTCCCACTTTGAGCAGCTACTAACTGGGTAAGCATAGCTATGGCTCTTCGAAATTCGGCCTCTGAGGTAGGAGTAGGTGGAGTAGTAGGTGTCACAGGAACACTAGTGGTCTTGGGTGGTTAGCCTCGACCCCTCATTTCCATTTGAGGAGGCATCTCTGAAGTTGGATTCTCAGCAGTGCTAGCTGAGGCATTTCTTTGGCTTACTGCGCGTCTTGGAGGCATGACTTGAAATTGTGAAACGCACAAGTCAGAAAACAAGTTTATAAAGTGTTCAACTCTGTAGCATGAATTCAGATCACAAGGAAGGGTAACAATTCCTATTGTCCTATAGCTCCTATTTATGAAGTGAGGTGCACAACACACACATAAACAAGACTCTACTAGACATGACTTCAAAGACTCCCTAGGACTCTTGAACTATATGCTTTGTTACCAAGTTTGTCATGCCCCGGGAGGGTACCCTTGGCGTGGCCGGCACTCAAAGACCATCGCTAGCTCCCGAGAGAACCATTTGGCCTCATCGTCACATCAAACTCAACAACGGAAGAATAACTCAATAAATAAGCATCAAAGATGAGAATATACATATAGAAATAACTCTACTGTATCATAGTGTCAATGAAAGTAGTTTAGATATAGAGACTTATCCAAAACCGCTACTCAAATGTCTATGAAGCCTTTACTTATCGGTCTAGAAATGTGCCATGGGTACCCTAATCAAAGAAAGAAAAGTACTCAAAATAATGAAAGATAAAAGGGCTCCTCCGGGATACTAGGAGGGCTCACTAAGCTCAAGGGATGTACTGATTCGAACCTCAATGATGCACGTGTTAAAGCCCTCTATCTGCTGTATCTGCATCATAAAATGATGCAGGCCCAAAATGGACCTCAGTACATGGAATATACTGGTATATAAAATGGCTCAAGAAAATAAGGCTCAACTTATTCATATCAACTCAATGACTCATGCTCAACTCAATATATGCACATTCGAATTAAATCATGCTTTAAAAATATGTATATGATAAATCGACTCATTTTGTAATATCATGCTCAATCAATATTGCTTAGGCGTACCTCTTAATCGACATCATCATCCCATCACCTTAAATTAGGTGATGCACAACGAATCAACATCATCACCACACCCACCCTTAACTTGCCACGAAAAAGGGTGATCACCTCTCTCTTCGATCCATAATAAATGTCCACTTGCGGGACAGGAGCCATCAGACTAGCTGTAATGACTATCCTACACTGGCAACGTAATTCGATGGGTTAAAGTAAAGGTATACTCGCTCCCTGCTTGGTGCTCGATACTTCTCCCAAGACTAAATCATGCTCAACTCCTCAATTAAGTCATTATTGACTCATCATTATCATAACTCAACTCATCATCATCTCATCATTATCTCATCATCAACTTATAACCCAACTCAATAATTCAATCAATCAATGCAAATGATTAACTCGGCTTAGACTCAAACAGTCATTTAGACTCATTCAATCAACTCATCATGCAATACAATTAAGACATCATATATTATGATGTATGTGACTCAATGCAGCATGCTCCTCATGCTCATGTATACTGAAGCTACTCAACTCAATGTGCATCAATCCACTCAATTCAATATGCTCAATTTACCCAACTCAATATGCTCAATTTATGCGTAAAATTCCATGGAAACATGTAAATTAGGGTTCATACAATCAAGAATGAAAATACATGTATACATCTTCCATTCATGCTTATGAAAACATAGGAATTATATCATGTTGATGTAATGTAAAATAAGACCTCATGATGAATTCAAAGATATAGTATTAAAATAGAAGAAAATTTCTCAAAAATCTCAACTCTCGTCAAATCTTGACTCAAGATAATGGAAAAGGGCAAGTGAAGAAAGAAATCCACACTTTGGTAAGCCTTACATACCTGGAAGTGCAGAATCTTGAAGTACCTTGGAAGAAATTGGAAGATTTCTCAAATTCTCCTTCAAACCCTAGCCCCTCTTCCTATCTTGAATTTCTCTTCATTGCCTTAGAGAGTGTATTTCAACACCAAAGAGGCCATCTGATATGTTTTGGGGCTGATTAAGGTAAAATAAAGTTGATCCTAAGCTTAGGAATGGTAGGAAAGGACCAAAATAACCTTCCTTAAAAAGTTGCCAAACGTGGCCTACGGACCACCTTACAACTCGTAGTGGGTCCTACGACTCATAGGAACCCTCTCGTAAACTTGTGGCCCAATTTTTGGAGTCCTTGGAACTTGCTACGAGCCCACACTATGACTCGTAGCCCATGCCACGACCTGTAGAAGGTGGTCGTAAAGTCTGAGGTTGAAATTTGCAGTTTTCTGATGTTTTCTATGAGTTCCACATACGGGTCGTAGTCCGAATTATGACTTCTAACTGGGTCTCGTAGGTGCAACTCTACACTGACAGTCTTCAATAAAATGACCATAACTTTTGACTCCGAACTCGGAATAAGGTGAAACCATTTGCATTGGAAAGCTAACTCAAAGGGATTTCTTTTGGTAAGTCGTGGGTCATACAGTTCTTTGTGTGTTAAAAGTTATGATCATTTAAAGTTGACCCTAACACATTCCAATACTCAAAACTCAATTTATAGAAATGTCTTGAAGTCATCTAAGTACTAGAGGTCTCTTATGACTGTAATACAGTTTTCACATATAGAAATGAGGCTTGAAACATAAGTACATATGAGGGTAGAGTTATGAGGCGTCACAATGGAAGCTTGAAATCTTAAAGCTCTAGCAGTGTTTAATATGTGGCTATGTTTTCTTTAAACCACCCCATTTTGTTGAGGTGTATATGCGCAAGAAGTTTGATGGACTATACCAAGAGAAGCAAACAGATCTACATTTAGAGTTCATGAATTCAGTTCCATTATCATACCTCGAAACCTTCTCTTTGATGCTAAATTGAGTGTTCACCATTATCAAAAAACTTTCAGTACAAAATAGACTTCAACTTTTGATTGAATTACACATACCCAACAGAACCTACTATGGTCATCAAATATAGTAACAAAATATTACTTTCCATCATAGGTTGGTCTTTTATAGGGACCCCATATATCAACATGTAGTTGCTGAGATATAGTACTAGATTTATGTAAACTATCATGGAAAACTGGTCTACTTTGTTTGGCTTGGGGACATATATGATAGAATTGTGGATGAAATTTGCACCTAGAGATGATATGTGCTTCTTGCTATGAAAGATGGATGTCCAAGTCTGAGATGACATAATGTGGTTGAGTTGTCACCTTTTATTGTAGCACTTGCTTTTGCTTTTATTGAGTCCTTCAACAGATACAAACCTTCAGATTCTCTACCAATTCCAATTTCCTTCCCACTGTAAAGATCCTGCAGTACACAAAATTTAGGGAAGAAACTAACACTACATAGTAGATCCCTAGTCAACTTGGAAAATGATAACAAGTTGAACTAGAAATCAGGTACATGTAACACATTCTTCAATTTTTGCCCTTACATGATAGTGGAACTTACTATGCATGTAATATGAGCCTTAATTCCTGTAGGTAATTGAACAGTGTTTGAATTTTTCCCACTTAAGTACTTCAAATCAGTTAGCATGCTCTTGTAGGATGTGACATGATGAGTAGCCCTGAGTCAATTATCCATTCATATTCGTAAATGTTAGGTGTCAATGACACATTACCTACTAAATTTGCTCTGCATCCATTAGCACTTGCTGCACTTGTACATCTATTTTGAACTTTTTGCCCTTTATTAAAAGACTCTTCTTTAGACAAAATTATCTTTTCACCATTTTCTTAAATGTTTATTTAATTACTTTTACAATACTGACTTTTAAAATACATGAAAACAAATGATAAAATAAGGAATTCTAGCCGTGGAAAGACTTATAAATCTTCTTTTTTAATAAACTTTTACTTCATCCTTATTTGAATCACGAAAACATTCTACAGCCGCTAAGGAAAATTGTAATTCACAATGATATATAAGACCTTTATCAATAAATAATTTATCAAAATTACTTTTGTAGTAAGTTATTTATCTTTTCATAAGCTCGTAACTAAATTTAATTTTTCTCTCTATATCTATATATATAATAAAGGATAGTAGTTTGCAATATGATCAAGCCAATTGGCAAGCTATTGAAAAGCCACTTGACAATTTCAGGACAAAAAAATTAATAAATATGGTACTAAAATCTTTTATTAATAGATTAAAAATAATTGGATTAGTAAATACATTAGACTTTAAAAAAAAAGTAAAAAAAGAAAAGAAAATGAGAAACAGAGGATATTATTTAAACTACTGTGTGTATAAATGGTAAAAATTAAAATATAATTTTAAATTAAATATTACCATGTATATATATGATAAGAATAAGAAAAGTCAGTTCCTTATTATGTGTAACACACATAATAAAAAAAATTGAGCACCGACAAAGTAGGAAAAAATAATTAAAATATAGTAGAAAGAATAAACCAATAGGAGGAAGGGAGGAGAGGGGTTGGGGGGTTGCAAAAATAATGTTTTTAAAATATAATGAAGTAAGTAGATGACACACATATTATTGTCTATAAATTTTAATTAAAGAGTTGTAAACAATAAAATAGATTTGTTTTATATTAATAAGAATAGAACTTGGTAATTATATTATGGTAAGTGATTAACTAATTAAAGCCAATATTAACAATTTAAAACATATTATATTATTTTTATTTATATATATTTGATTATGTGGGATTGAGGGTGAGGTGGGGTGGCGGTGGAATGGAGGGAGAGACGGGATATATTTAATTGAGAAATAATATAATACTTGAACATTTTAAAACATAATATCTTTCAACATGTTCGATAAAATATTACAACCAATAATATAAAATACTTATATATATATATGGCTTTTTATGTAATAAAATAAAAATAATAATAAAGAAACTTTCTAGAAAAAATTAATATATAAAATTTGTGTCGTACATTTAATCACGGAGAGTGAATTAATAGAACAAACATAATGCAAAATATGTAATATTTAAATAAATTAAGATAGAATGACAGATATATTATTCTTGATTACTCATTCTTCATCTATTTATTGAAAGATGCTTCTAGAATTATTTATTTATCTTCTTATCTTTCTTGGTAGATTTTTGCTAGCATGTGAAATTTCATTTTTATAGTTAATCGTTGTTATGCCGAAAAATGGCTTTTATTTTGAAAATCAAAATAAGTTTAAAACTCAATTAATTTAAGTATAAACCAATTCTCGAAATTCGAAATGACACAGAGTCGCCACCTAATTTTGCGGATAATTAGGAAACCATTAAAATATTTTAAAAGACTAACAAAAAATCATTTAAAATTTAGAGAAATAGGTTCGAGTTCACATTTCCACTTCGAGAAGGTTTTACGCACTCGAAATGGTCGCTAAATGCGGTTATCCAGCGATTAGGTGGTTTGACTAACTTTGACATAATTTGAAAAGATTGACCAATTTAAATTTTTGATTACTTTTGAAAGACTTGATTAAACTTGAACAATTGACTGAGTTTCAAAAATCTATATAAAATGATGAAAGTACATTTTTTATATTTTTCTACTTTCTTATTTTTATTATCTTTTCTATTATTTATTTATTTATTGTAAAATTTCCAAAATAAAACAAAATTAAATTACATAACAGAAAGTTTGACATGCCGAGGGACTCAATTAGATTGAAACCAATAAGATGTTAGCACACAAACACATACAAATATATAAACAAGATAATAAAAAAAATTGAAATAGTTTTGGGCCTTTATCCCATTTTAATTTTTTGTTGCCACTTTGGGCTTTTGCCTTGCGCTGTTCTTGCTTCCTGGACATTGGGACCGACTCTAGAAAGAAGCTTGGGCCTCCATGGCCCGAGGAATGCCAAGTGGGGAGTCCAAAGTGGACTCGGAGATAATATTCATGCAACAAAATGAGTAAAAATACAAATTAGATATGTTATAGCAATTTGATCCAAAACAATAGACAACTCGTGAAACGAAGGAATACAAACAGGAGTGCAACCATGTATTCTGTATTTTAACCACTGCCGATGCGACAAAGCATACATGTGACTACTTATGACCAAAAGACTCGCACTCTATAGGAGGAACAAACCAAAGTGTCACTGAAAGACCTTGAGAGCAAACCAAACAGGACTTGTTCACGAAAACAGCTTAACATTATTTCAAAAAAAAAAAAAAACATCAGAAACATCAGTAAACAGACCAAACTTTGAGTATTACAGCAGGTCTTTGAGAGATAATATCACATCAACATTAGTTTAATTTTTCATTTTCCAACAAGATTTAAACATAATGACGGGGCATGTGTACTCACACTTGAAACCTAGAGAAAACTAAGAATCTAAGGAAAATCGAACAACAGCCCAAGTAACATGATTCAAGCAGTGTACTGATAAATTGTGTTTGAAGAGGAAGAAGTAACAATTAACAATTAACAAATAATCGATACGAAAATTAAGCTCAACTAAAAAAAAACCATGAGGAATGAGGCAGTTTAAACATGCTACATCTGGAGCCAACTCGAAATCAATTCAAACACTCAAACTTTTAAAACTCATGAAGTATGATATCTCCAATTCAGGGAAGCTTGTGAAATAGTCCAGAACAGCTTTCGAACTTACCATGAATCAAGACTAATTTAGACACCCATATCAATCCAGGAAAGTTTATGAAATAGCAAAGACATTTAAGCTACGAGAGTACCTCTAAGACTAAGTCGAACTTACAGCCTGAACAGGAGCAAGACTCATAAAACAGAAAGTTTCGACCTTAACATGAATGAAGGACTTGAACAAACTTCAGATCAGTGAAACAACATGTCCCAACTATTATTGGCATATCAAAATGAAATTACTTAGTTAATCATGTTTAAATCAGAGACATGACAAAGAAAAACAATGTCAATGTAAAACCATAATGTGAGCTTCGTCTACTAATAACTAACAATGTCAAACCAGAACTCTACTGTAATCTTTGACAACATAGACAAAGACACCAAAGATAGTATAACAACTTCCCTAATCAGATTCGAACTTACTTCATGACAAATCCAGTAACAGTCAACATACTCAATAGAAACAGGAAAACTTCAACACAACATAGCCATCCAACCCTTACTCGAATAGTAGCAACAATACCGTACCATCTTTCATCATAACAGGGTATTTTCAGTTACAACAAAATGCTAACATGACGCCTTCAAGATAGTTTTGCATATTCGAACACAATATATCATAATCAAAAATGAAAAGTGAGATTGGAGTATTACCTTTGTCGGGGCAGCGAACGGGGCGACGAGTTTGACGAAGCTTCAATACCACACAACAGTTCCGTCTATTTTCTTTGACCAAGAATCCGCAATTTCCAAGTCTTCAGAATCAGACGAATTTCTAAAAAAATGAATTTTTAATGGAAATGAGCTATATCTGAGACCAAGTTCAGAATAGTTTCGAAAATCGATTGAGTTTCTTGCTAGGGTTTTTGGAGGTCAAGAACAGCTATTGAAACATTGAGGAAGAGGTTGAATTTATAGGGGACGACTAGGGTTCGAAAATGGGGAAAACACAGGGCCAAAATTAGGAATTTTCCAAGATCCATTTTGAATTCAAAATTCAAATTACTCCCTAGGACAAGAAATCTCTGACAGTTGTTGAAAAATATTCCTTGTTGCTTGGGAAGTTCAGAAGCATGGACTATTTTTTCAACCCATTTAATACATTTGTCGGGTTGTTGAGGGTTGTTGGTGCGATTTGCGGACGAATGTTGGAGTTGTTGGATTTTCTGGTTTTGGCTTTGCTTTTTATGGTTTTTCTAGTTTTTTCGTGGCTTTGGTTTCTGTCTTTCTTCGTTGGCTTTGTTTCTGGCTTTCTCCATTAAAATGGTTGATAAAGAGAAAGAGAAACATGGAAAAGATAAGAAGGAATTGGGGGCGCGTGGTCCCCACGTGCTGGTAATTTTTTTTAAATAAAATAATTGTCCAAGAATCGTTTTAAAATAATAATAAAACACGACGAGTAATTTGACACCGTGGAGGGTAAATGTTGGGTGTCAACAGCTGTCCCTTTCTTTTGGTATAATTGATGAAAGAGATCGTGGACAAAGAAACTTGACTAACTCAATTTTTAGCCGACTACGAAACTTTTCGTGCGGACTTTGAGAAATTATGGTCGGGCCCTGGTTTTTGGGTTTCCTACATATCTTAGGTTACATGAGAACTCAGGCCACTTGTAGTTCAAAATTCTTGATTTTACGTACGAATTTGAATGAATTCAAAAAGCTATCCCAATGTCGAATTATGGACAGATTGGAATGCTTGAGATGAGACTTGGAGAGTGGATGTTGGAATGCATCCGAGTTTTCAAAGTTGAGCCCGCCTACATATCCTTGGATTCAAAAATCAGGCTGCTTGTAGTTCGACTCTATCGGTTGAAGAGGAAATTCCTTATTCAGAGATGACCTCTAGTTCAGGAGGAGTGACAAACAAATTGAATTATGAAAAAGAGGCTTGCAACCTCTTAACCATAAATGTGGCACGCTTCA
>JAPFFP010046817.1:0-10744 GCA_026153255.1 Solanum medicagineum | reverse complement strand
AACCACCAATGTGGGACTTTTTGTCTCAACACCCCCCTCACGCCCAGTGCTTAGCATCTCGTGCGTGGACAATTTTTTCGGAGGCCCAACATTGGGTGAGACGGGCCCTGCTCTGATACCATGATAAAATTAGGTCTTGAGCCTAACTCACACCCCAAAAGCTAGCTTAAAGGGAGGGTGATTGCCTAAGCCTTACAAGGAGTCCACCCATCTCATTAACCACCAATGTGGGACTTTTTGTCTCAACAGAGACGTTACCTTTACCACATCAAAACATGTTGCACACCGTCTTGTAAACTGTTTGAGTAGGGAAAGATTACTGTACACAAGGATGAAGTATGTTTGCTTGTAAAGGAGATTTTTGTCTACTTTGCGGAAATTGAATTGAATCGGAGATGGGATTTTTAAAAAATTATTTTCCTAAAAAAGAACTTCCAAACAAGTTAAGTTTCATGAGCAATGCCATTTAAATAACTACTACCAAGGAGGTAAGACTTGTCAGTTCAACAAGTTAAATTCCATGCACAAGATTTACACTACCAAATTATGTCTTTATCTATTAGATGTTCTATAGTTCCTTTTAGAGGCAAGACTTAGTTCAAGTACTACAAAAGAACAAATTTCGTTTCATGTACAATATTTTACACCATTTTTATTAAGTTAACTAACTTATGGAAAATGCAAATAATAAACATAACTCACGGATTAAAAAATAACATAGGATTCATGGGTGTGCAATATAGATTGCACTATTAGCCCAAAGATGTGCAAATAAGTTAACCTCCATGAGGAAAAAAAAAAGGCAAAAAGAGAATGATTTTAAAAAAATACAAAAAAAAGAACAAAGAATAAATAGTAAATGAAAAAAAGAAATAAAAATAAAGAAAGAGAAAAATGAAAAAATAGAAGTAGAGAAAAAAAAGAAAACAAAAATAATGGAAAATGCAAAAAGAGAAAAAAGTTTTTTAAAGAGAAAAAAATTAACAATAAAAGTTGATAAAAAAGAAAAAGAAAAAAAAGGAAAATATATATAAAAGGAAAATGGAAAAAATAATAAGAAGAAAATGTGAAAATGAAAAGTTGTTCAAAAACATTTCAAATGTAGAGAGACAAAAAAATATTTTTACTCTAGATAAAGTGGAAAAATAATCATTCTTTAAACACTTCTGTATGCGAGATAAAAGATGATTATTATATTTAGAGAATATTTTATGTAATTTCTTGTACATTGGCACAACTTTTGTTATCAAAATTATAAATAATGACCATTTTTTTATTTAAAAAATATAAACATTCCACTAGACAGAGTACTTAGTAGTTAAATTATGGCACCAAGTGCTTGCAAGTTGCAATTTGTTGTAGCCAAAGAGAATAATAAGACGTTGGAAATAGACTGGGTAGTAAGATTAATCTGAAATTATCTACGACCTGAGTTCAATTCATAATCCTTATTTTAATAATTATTGTAATATTTGTTCAAAATATCCAATACATATTCAAATTTAGGGGACTTCCGATACTAATCAGTAGACTTTGCCTAGCTAGTTTTAATAGAATATTTCCCTTTAGCCAATCCTTGAGAATACGACACGAGAATAAATCGGTTCCTCACGGAATAGGTTTACTACTGCAAAATTGATTAGTCAAATGGGCTGTTGCCGGGGATTAGCGCAAAAAATTTCTGTTAAAATTTTTAGTTAGCCTGGAAAAAAATTGGTTAGGTCGATTTCCTAATATTTATTATTTGTTTTAATTCTTTTTGCAATTACTATATGCTTATTCGCTCCAAAAGCGCGAGTGTTTCTTCTCAACAATCTTGAATTTTGAAAATCCCTTACACTTTGAAGATCCCTTAGCTTATTAGTCCTAAAAATTCACCTAGGGAGGGTTATGAGAAAGGTGAGGAAGAAATTAAACTTCAGGATTTTGAGAGAGAAGAAGAAATAGAACAACCTGTTGGTAGGGTACCAATGGTTGATAGGCAGCGTAGGGCAATACTCTAAGCTATGAGTCTGGCATATACAGAAGAGGACACTATAGGGCTCCCCAATATTGATACTCATACATTTGACATCAAACCTGCGATGATTAAGATGGTCTCGAAAAATCAATTTGGGGGCCGGAAGAATGAAGATCCTCGAGCTCACATGCTTTGGTTTTCATGAACCTGTCAAACATTTAGGGCAAATGGAGTGTCTTTGGACTGTATTAAGTTATTGTTGTTTCCTTTTTTGCTACGTGATAAGGCGGCATGGTGGCTTAATATTTTCCAAAGTGGGCATTTTACTACTTGGGATGATTTTCATCAAGCCTTTATGCATGAATATTCACCATTTTACCTTTGCTAAGATCAAAAATTCAATTCAAAATTTCCAGCAAGTTCCGTCGGAATCTTTGAGCGAGGCTTGGGAAAGATTCAAGGATCTGAAAATCAAATTCGTCCTACACTCATATACCCCGATAGTATAATGTTCCAATGCTACCAAGGACTTTTGGTGTCATCAAAGAAAGAACTTGACCATTCTTCAAAGGTGGGTTCTTTTCTTGACATGATACTAGAAGAAAGTGAGGAATTAGTTGAGAGCTCACTTGCAATGCAAGATATTGGTATGATGAATGAGCTATGCCAACTAAAGCTGGTCTATACGAGGTAGACCAGTTGACAATGTTCAAAGCAAGTATGGAAAGCTTGGTGAACAACTTGGACCTGTCAACCATCGTCCCAATAGTAACCATCATAACGAACCAGTGGCTCAAGTTGAAACATATCATCAAGGTAGTTCAAGTTCTCAATAATCTGAGCTTGTTCTGTCATGTGAATCATGTTTTGGTAATCATTTAACTTCTCGTTGCCCCTATTTTGAGGAACTTATTTCTCTCGCCCCAAGAGAAGTAAATTTGGCATAATATGCAAAAAGGGGGGAGGGACCATAGACAACCAAGAAATAATTTTCAATGCAATAATGATTTCAAACAAGGAGGATGGAATAATCAGCGGGAGACAAATTTTAACTCGGGGGGGGGGGGGAGGAATAACCAAGTTTATGTTCCCCACATCAAAGGCAAATGGAAGACGCAACTGCTGAACTAAAAAGAATGATGGAAGAGAGGGATCGAAAAAATGATCAAAGAATTCAGAGATTGGAGGAAGCCTTGGAACGAAGTTAGAAAACTAATAAAGAGTTTCTTTGGAAAATGATGGAACAATTGTCGATTCGTCAACTGGTAACTCTGCCCACCAAAATGAACCTAATCCTCATGAACACATTAGTGCCATTACACTGAAGAGTGGAAAAAGGTTCAAGGCTCGTAGAAGAGTATGAAACCAACCCTGGAAATAGGTAGGGTTAAGCCGGTTACGAAAGGAGAAGAGGAAAGGAAAGAAGAGAAAAAAGAGAAGGTATCATCCGGGGGCCAACAATCTGATAAAAATCCTATCACGGAGAAAGTAACCATTCCTTTTCCTTCGAGGGTGAAGAAAAATGATGATGCAAAGGCCTTACAGAAATTTTTAGAAATCATGGGCCAAGTGGAAGTTAAATTACCCCTCATGGATGTTTTGACAGAAATGCCAAAATATGCTAGGTTCCTTAAAGATTTGGTTACTCATAAGAGGGATTGGAAGGATGTTCCAGTTGTTAATTTAAATGCAAACATTTCTGCATTTATGCTCCAGCAATTGCCTGAAAAATGCTAAGATCCAAGGAGGTTCACTATTCTCTGTTCTATTGACGACATTCACTTCAAGAAAGCATTGGCAGATTTGGGTGCAACCATTAATTTAATGCCAACATCTATTATGGAGCGATTAGGAATTGTGAAACTAAAACCAACCCGGATGTGTATTCAATTAGTGGATAGTTCTATTCGATATCCTCGAGGAATAATTGAAGATATACACGTGAAGGTTGACACATTCACATTTCCTGTAGACTTCGTAATCCTAGACATGAAGGAAGATTCAGAAATGCCCTTAATTTTAGGGCGACCATTTCTAGCAACTGTTAGGCCATTGATTAATGTTCATGATGGTGAAATGACATTTCAAGTTTAAGAGAATGAATGCACCTTCAAGATTACTAATATAATGGATAAGTCTCCAGACCCCACATAATTTTGTCATTCGATAAAGATTATACAAGACAAAGGGTCTGTTGAGGCTCTTTTTGGGCTGGATACAAATATGAGGGCAGATAGAGATAAATATGAGAAATTTCTGGAGAAAGAAATTAAAAATGCTAAGTCTGAGGGATCAGATTCTTTAAAATTGAAGCCACTTCCTAACCATCTTGAATATACATTTTTGGATGAAAAGAGACAATGCCTTATTGTAATTGCATCAGATTTGACTGTGGAACAGAAAGCAAACTATTGTCAGTTCTTGGGCGACACAAGCAAGAATTTGCTTGGAAATGGAGGATATTAAAGGAATAAGCCCAGCTTTCTGTACCCATAAAATCGCAATCGAAGAAGGGTTCAAGCCTGTTGTTCAGGCATAGTGGAGATTAAATCCAAGGTTGATGGAAGTAGTGTAAAAGGAGGTGATTCGATTGTTAGACGTGGGTATTATCTATCCAATATCTAACAGTCAATGGTTATCTGCTATTCATGTTGTCCCAAAGAAAGGAGGGATGACTGTGGTGGAAAATGATAAGGGAGAACTTGTGCCTAGTCGCACGGTGACCAGGTGGAGAATGGTAATAGATTATCGAAAGTTGAATGATGCTACCCGAAAGGATTATTTTCCATTTCCCTTTATTGATCAATTGTTTGAGAAATTGGCGGGGCATGCTTACTACTGTTTTCCCGATGGTATGAGTGGATATTTTCAGATTCATGTTAACCTTGAGTAAAAGAAAACGACCACTTTTACATGTCTATTTCGAACATTTGCCTTTCGGCGGATGTCATTTGGGTTGTTAATGCCCCCCCCCGAGATGCATGATAGCTATATTTGGGAAATTTATTGGGAATTTCATGGAGGTCTTCATGGATGACTTTTCTATTACAGGAAAGTCGTTTGAAGAATGTCTCAGTAATTTGGAAAAAGTGTTAAAGCGGTGCGAGGTGCCCCATTGAGTTGGTAGGCTACCAAATCCGCCTTATCCTCCGACCTCACACCCATGATAGCCAAAATCTTATAAATCGCATCAATGAATTCTTAAGGGTCCTTATTCACCTTTGACCCATAGAATTCCAGGGGATTCATCCTCATAAAATCTCTCACTCAAGATGCCGGTGTAGGAGCATGAAGGGCTTGGGCCCCTTGGTTGGCTTGATTAACCACAACTTGTACAAGAAAAGTGAGAGCATCCCGAAGCTCTCCATGAGCCGATTGCTCCTCCGGTATGTGAGCTCTTCTTTCTCTTGTGTTAGGCTTGATCTAGCATAGAAAAGGACAATCATTAGGGGGGAAAACCTTATCTCAATTTCTATAGCACGACATAGAGTAAGAAGAAGGGAAACATTTCTTAAACTCCTCATAGCCTCTAGCTCATATTTGTGGTACACAAAACAAACATGAACAAGACACTAATCGACGTGGTGTATTAGACACTGAGGACATAATAAACTAGTGCTCTCATACCAAGTTTGTCACGACCCAAGCCTAGGGCCTAGACATGACATGGCGCATGTGGAACCCAAAGGGACCCCAAACAAGCCTCTTAACATATCATTACATATCCTTAGTCGCAGAAGCAATAAAGTACAACAAGAGATAGTAAATAGGGACAATGGGGCTAACGGGAAACTTCAATATCATAAACATCAAGAGTCAAAAGAGAGTCAAAGCTCATATCATAATACAAAACATGTCCAACAAGACTTCTAAAAGTTAGATAACTTAGCGGGGCCGAGACAAGCTACCGGGTTCACCCTCATAGTCAATACATACATAAAAGAAAGATAATCTTAGAATATAGCATGAGATCATAAACATTGTCCCTGGAATGGAGGACTCACCAATAAGCTTGGGAGAAATCGTACTAGCCACATGGAGGAGGATGCTCCAGTGGGGCTCCGGTTCCTAAATGGTGACATCATATAGGAATAGAGTATGCGTTAGTATGTTTGAATATACTAAGTATGTAGGATGCAATGCAACAAAAGATAAGTAACATAATTGAAATGCATAAGCACAGGCAATGAGAAACATATAATAATATGGCATGTATGAATGACGCTTGAAGTAAAATCATGCTTATATAGAACATAATACATGTGTAAGGAGTGACCATTATTAGTGAATATCCAAGGCCTACTATGCCCTTGGAGAGGCGAATAAGGAACGAACCCCTCAATCGGTTGATGAGGTACAAACCCCCTAAAATGGTTATTGAGGTACAAACTCCCCAACAAGGTTGATGAGGTAAAAACCCTCCAACAAGATTATCCAAGTACAAACCCCTTGAGATGGTTGCATAGGCCTACCACCTTCTGAGCAAGGCGATCGAGCTACAAACCCCTCAACAAGGTTACCTGGGCCTACAACCCGCCGAGTGAGGCGTGGTCAATTCCCAACACTATAGAGATAATATCATATACATACATTCCTATCATCATCATAAAGTCATTCAACTCATAAGACATGCATTAGACCTTCAATTCCTAGAGAAATCATAACTTGGATATTTTATCAAACACTTGACAAGTGTCTAGTGCTAGTGTAAACCATTCAATTCAAGAGTGGATTCATGCTAGAAAATTCAATGTAAAATCATCAATAGATACTTGGTAACACCCTCAAGCAATATACATCAAAACCCTTCATCAAATCCCACAATAGATCTTAGATTCATAGCTCAAAACATGCTAAAACAATCACAATTTCATAAAAACCTAACATAGTGTGCAGTGTAATTCATAATAGATAAGACTCATGAGTAATTAAACTTTAAATTATGCAATTTTAGGTAAAAAAGAGCTTGCGCATCACGGGTAAAAGGAAACCATGAAAGAAACCCACATACCTTGACTTTGGAGAATCCTTGAAGAAGATTGGAGATGGAGACTTGAAGCTTGAATGAGAACCTTAAGATCCGGATGAGTTTTGAGACTTGAAATTTGGAGGTGAAATATTGTCTAAGTGTTTGAGAGAGTATTTGAGAATGTCTTGAATGATATGAGGGTGAAATAAGGAAAAGTATAGGTACTTTCATGCATGAGAGGACTTGGCCCGAAGACCCTAAAACTGACAACAAAATACACAGGTCCGCATCTGGTCAGAGATGAGGACCTGTCGTGGATCGATTCTAGAAATTGAAATTTTGGGAAAATAAAATTGCGATTTGTTTTCTCTAAAATCGTGGTTAGACCCATTTGCCACTCAATGTGACCCTTTGAACAAGAATATGAAGTTGGATTTTTGATACATGCACTGATTTTGAGATATATGGAAATTACAATTTCGGGCATTTCCGAGGGACAATTCTAGCCACTTTTTGGGGTCGCTTCATGTGCAATGCAACAAGTGATAGGTAACATAATCAAGATCTATAAGCACAAGCAAGAGATAATGTAATATCAATATGGAATGCATAATCAATGCTTGAAGTAAAACATGCTTAGTCATACTCAAGGAACGTAAACACAATGTGGAATATATATATACTCGAACCTTACACAAACATACTTGAGATAGGCCACATAGCCACCCACTTGCCTCATGGTATAACATTTTTGGAGAGTGTTTACCAATACCCCTACCTTACGACATAGTCTTTTTGGTAGGTAGCATAAGACATCCCCTACTTTACAATATAATCTTTTAGGTAGGAACCGTGAATTATTCTCCTTATGATATAATCTTTCGGTAAGTACTATGAATTGTAACTTACAATATGGCCTTTTCGGTAGATGTTATAGGATGCCCTTACCTTACGATATAATCTTTTCGGTCGGATTCATGGGTCTTTCTACCTACGACATAGCCTTTTCGATAGATCTTATAAAATATCCATACCTTACAATATAATCTTTTCAATAGGAGCCATGAGACTAGCTCATCAAACTATCACATTCAAGTGTCAAGAAAGAACATCTCATTTTCCCAATAACACAATAAACATTAGAGCCCAACAATTCACTTTCAATGCCATAAGTACTTTACATGAATTTAATACCCATATATACATTCCCTTAATCATCATAAAGTCCCTTGACTCATAAGCAATACAATAGATCGTCAATAACACAAAAATCCCTAACCGGACATTTTATCAAACACTTAGTGAATGTGTAATACTAGTTCAAAATTCTGCAATTCAAGAGTGAAATCATCTGAGAAAACTTAATGTAAATCAACCCACCAACACTTGTAAAACCCTCATGCAAGATAGTTTGAAATCCCTTATCAAACCTCATAATAGATTATAGTTTCATAGCTCAAAACGTGCATAGTCACAACAGACAAACCATCTCATAGTATAAGCTTGAAATAAGTAGACATATATTTCCAATCATGATTTCATAAAACCCCAACATAATTTGTATCATAATTCATAAGAAGTAATATCCATAAGTAATACATCTTGAAAACATGTAAGTTTCATAAAAAGGAAGGTCGGGCACCATGGGTGAAAGGACCCAATAGTTGAAACCTACATACCTCAAATTTGGAGATATCCTTGAAGAAGATTTAAATGAGAAAACATGAGTGAATTTCTTGAGATCCCAAAATGAGTTTGGGACACTTGAATTTGGGTGAAATATCTAGCTAAGTGTTAGAGAGGGTTTTGGAGAATTTCTTCAATGATATGGGATTGAAAAATGACTAAGCGTTTTTACACATTAGGAGGGCATGGAGCCAAGACCCCAAGGCCATTGGGCCAAAATGAGAAAATTGGGAAGAAAATGTACATCTCCGTGATGGGCCCGCGTCGCGGAGGTTTCGCGGACCCTCACTGGAAATTGCGAAGTTGGCGAAATTCGTTTTTCACTACGGGTCCTATAAAATAGAGATTATACCCATTTCCCACTCAATTTTTCCCCTGATCAAGAATATGAAGTCAGATTCTCGATATCACACACGGATTTTGAGATATATGGAAATTACGATTATGTCCATTTTCGAGATACAGGCGTTTCACATATTAAAGTAATAACCATAATCTCAAAATACAACTTAATTCCCAAAATCTGAGTCACGAGTTTTAAAGAGCATGTAACTAAAAGTACTAGAAGTCTATAGATACAATTTAGTCTTAGTAATATAAACAAACACTACTAAGCTAAAGATAGTGTCCAATGAAATTCTATGGTCGGAATCTCACCAGTAGAATTGAAGAAATCAACAGAATGAACTATCGATTACTACCACGTGCTTAACCGTGACTAGAATTTGTAGGGAGGGAAAAATAGGGGTTGAGTACAATTAATATGTATCCAATAGATTTGACCGATTGGTATTTAGAGTTAAGTACACTATGTGAAAAGCAAATCAAGGACACTTCCAGCTGCATTGCCTATATGTATGTATGTATGTATGTATTTATATACGTATGTATGCATGCATGCATGCATGTATATATGCATATATATAGAAAAGTAAGCAAGATTACAACACAATACTTTATTAAGAACAACTGATGCAATGATGATGATGTAATACAAGGTGAAATCAAGACGGTAGCTCAACCTTTGGTATACACCCCCATCAAGCAATGACTCCGTAGAATAATGTCATGACCTGGACCAAGGGTCAGTGACATGGCGAATGGGAACCTGATAGTCCCCAAAGAAAGATCATCTGTTCGGAAGCATATTCAAAAGTAAACACATAGCTCTAAGGGACGGGAAAGTAGGACTCACGCTATCACAGGGAAATGGATTAACATGGATTCACATAACACACAACACATAATTAAAGACTAAAGGGGCGGTTAAATATGACTCATTCTATGGGGGCAATTCGGGAGTTAGGATATTTCACATTTCCATATCAAACACACACATATATTATAATTTCCCATAATCAACCCATAATAGTCATATCCAATGAATAAACATAAGCATAAGATTCAAATACAACACATAACACAAGGATCCAACGAGAGTCTACAAGATGTCTAACAATGTCTCTAGTCATAAGATGGGACGGGGGCCAAGACATGTCCCAGGCTCACCCTTAAGTAAAGATAGCATAAGCAAAAGCTACATAGGATGGAGGAATGATGACTTGTCCTTGGAAGAGAGGACTCACCACAATAAGCCAAAACTTGAGATCCCAACTAAAGTCATACGGTGGATGATCGTAGCCCTCAGTCCCTACATAGTGAGATCACGATGCAAAAGTATGCATTAGTACATTTGAATGTACTAAATATGCGGGGTGCAATGCATGTAACTTACCAAAACCTGCATATAATGTTATATGGCAAGGGCACATAATATAGGAAGAGATTTATACCAAGGAATATAATATGACAAGATGCTATGAAACTCATGATACATGAAATGCAGATTATACTCATATATATAGTGCGAATATGCCCTCATAAATAATACCAAGTGAGTTATTACTTGGAATCCCGATGAAATCCACTCATCAGTAAATAGGTAGTCTACTTGCCAAAGGTAAACCACACTTCACCTTATGGGCACCCTCATTTCGTATGAAATAACTTTCCTTATGGGCACCCCCATTTCGGATAGGATTTCCACATATGTCATATCATATCATATCATATCATATCATATCATATCATATCATATCATATCATATCATATCATATCATATCATATC
>JAPFFP010046816.1:0-10744 GCA_026153255.1 Solanum medicagineum | reverse complement strand
TGTGTAGGACGAGAAATGTATCTATATTGTTGTCTGGGTCGCTGCTGAATTTTCTTGCAGGTGTGGTTAGTCAATAAGATAGAGGAAACTCTGCCGAAATTTCGGTAGATTTCTTAAGGATAATATTTGGTTTTGTGGTCCAATGTCGGTCTAGGTGCCTAATCGACACTAGTGATGGCCCCTGGGGTGGGTCGCAACAAAGAGATTTGACCCTAGCAACTAAAGTTGGGTTACTATGCTGATGATGATCATCCCTATGTCCATTAGTGATATAGGCTTTAACATCAATAAAAAATGGAACCGTTCTTGGGGAACAATAGTCGTATTGAGTTGATTTAGGACTTGTAGTTTACTCTTTTGATTTGATTAGTAAGTACTTCTTTTCATTTTATTTATTTTTTCTTTTGTATGGTTAATTAAGATGAAACTTGCTTGATGAATGTAATCCCTATTTCTGTCTCTTTCGGAGTATTACACTTCGTGGTGAGTAAAATAGTGTTGAGGGTGTGAATGGGGACAGGAGTGTTTTGAGTCAAGATCGGCTCACGGGCTTGAGTCTAAGACTTGCCAAAGAGTGGCTCAAAAATACCAATTGCTCAACATGAGGGATTAACTCAAAGGCTTGCTTGTTGCTAGAGGTTATGAGTTAGGCCATTAGGAATAGAAAGTTGACATTTCGGAGGTCGACATGAAACTAAGCAATGGAGAAAGTAAGGCTCCCGGCTCAAGAGTTATCAACCATGAATTGAAGTCTCAAGAAGGAGTGGTGCTTGATGTGGAAGAGACATTGGGCCAATGTATTTCACCAAGGCTAATAATCATCCAAGAGGCCAAGATTGAGAAAATAATACTAAAGTTGCAAGAAAAAACCATGTTAATCTTAGATGGAAACATTAATTCATTTAAGTTGGGAGTGTTGCCTATTTGGAGGTCACAAAATGTGATGATCAATTTGAAAAAGGCCTCTTGATACTCTTATGTCAACCCAAAGAGCAAGGAAAGTTGGGTAGACAATTCAGGTCCTCAAAGTGGAGAGACAGGTGGAAAATGTTGATAGTCTCACACCACCATCCCCATGAGCTCAAATGGAAGATCATTTTGAAATTAGGGAGAAGATTCACTACCTCAAAGTGGTAATACAAAAGGGTGTGAATGAGATCTTATTCATATATTAATAAATTCTTGTATTTTGAATTTTTAGAGTAGCATCTTAATTTTAATTTTTATCTAACCATCACAAGTTTCAAGTCTTTGGAAGTGATTTTGCATAGATGTTGAAATGACAAGTTGATTGGGTTTGAAGATTTGGGTGGAAACACCAAAAACAATTGCAAAAGGATAAACCTAGGCCAATTTGATTGCACTTTGGGGCCCTGGCATCACCCATGACTGAAGGGCAGAAAGCCTAAATAGGCCTGGGACCACCCAAAGTTGCAGAAGCCCAGCCCATGTCTAGTACCTAGCAAAGCTCTGCCAAGGCGGTATTATGTCCATTGAACGCAGAGTGCATAAAAGGCGCAGAGGCACAATTGCGCCTAATTGTCTGCGAAGGTGGAGATCTGAACGGGTGACTAATGTCACCCAGTTACACCTCTTTTTTGAGGATAAAGCGATCGTTGTCAGGAAATAGAACCTAACCAAGATTAAGGTCAAACATACAGGGAATACATAGACTAAAGAGAATTCAATAATTGCAATTCGAGTAGTTAACCATCTTATGTCCCCAAAGGGGGGGTTTTGTAATAATCAATGGAATAATAAACTAACACACACAAGAGTGAAATCAATATGGAGAGAAACTAAGGTGTTGTGTTCCGTATGATTCCCTAACCTAGTATTACCGGATAACCTAATTCTTTTCTAGTGTGTAGCATGTAGGGCATTAAGTTAAGTTCACCAGTCCCTTTGGTCAATGGAGAGAGGTGAATTTCACTATACAACTTGGCCCATCTCCATAGTGTGCATTACTAACCCTTACCTATTAGTCCCAGTACAACCCCCCCTCCCGCCAATTTAGTCGATTGGATGAGAACACATCAATTGAGTCCTCTTAATTAATCTCTTTTCCTATTCATTACTACCTTTGTCCATTCAGTAACACTAGGAAAATTCTAATGTTGGCCACCACTAGAAAACATGCAAAACGAAGAGAGTTGATTAACCCATGCATGCACAGTTTCTAAGAATTATGAATTATCTGATTTTACCTTGTCAGTTTGTAATGGTTCCCACAACCCTAGTTGTGGATTTATCTACTCATGCATTGTGTAGATGCAAGAATCATGAATTGGAAGAACATAATTAAAGACTTACACAATTGAATTAAGAACACGCAAATCCAACTTCAAAGAGGATCATAAGATTAAAGATGAAATTAAAGTACAAGTGTTCTCAATGCTCTCCAATGTAATCTCACTATTTTCTCTCTCTAATTACTGAGTTCTTGAGTACTATGCGAAAACTACTTGAAAAATAGCCTAAAATAACTTATTTATAATGAGTAAAATACAAGTCCTAAACATAATAGGATAACTGGTCAGGACGCCTCACCAAAGGGGTTTGTATTGCATTCAACTGCCCGAATTGGGGTCTCGTACACTACTGTTGGAAAATTAGACTTCAAATCTATGACACCCCTCTATGACTCATAAATCATTCCATGACCTATCTGCATGTTCATAAAACCAACTTTAGAAAATCTGCCCCTCATTCGAATCATCCACGAAACCACTTCACGACCGGTAGAATGATCCACAGCCCGTAAAGGGTCTCGTACTGTATCAACATTCAGCAACTTCTGTATTTCTTCTCGAAATCAAGGCCAAACCTGAAATCATGGAAACACAACACAAAAAAACATAAAACGAACTAACATCGCATTGAGAACACACATAATTCCAAGTTTGTAAGCACCAAAAGTGCTATATTTTAACAACACATCAACACCTCCAACTTAAAATTGTTGATTCTCCTCAAGCGATGGACTCAATCTACATAGATAATACGGTAGCACACATACTTCAACCCAAAGACATACATCACATAAATCTCAAACTCAGATACCTACACCACCTTTTCAAAATAGAATCAGATAGCCATTTAGCAAACCAATTACAGATTAGAGCATGTGACAACACAACTTTGACAAGTGAGGTACTATCAATAATCGATAATTAACGATTAAGTCTAATGCTGACAATGCAATGCAAGTGCCCACACAGAAAGGAGTCCCACATCTGACACTCAATGATGTTTTCAGGAATAACCTTGGGACTACGTAAAATCACTCACTCTCACAAAGTACATTTATGCATCATGCCTAATGATGTCACTCGAGTTACACCTCCTTTTAGAGGATAAAGCGGTCGCTGTAAGGAAATAGAACCTAACCAAGGATAAGGTTGAAACCACAGGGAATATATTTAAGAGAATTCAATGAACGTAATTCAAGTGGTTAACCAACTTACTTCCCTAAAGGTTTTTCTTTTGTAATAATCAAGGAAAAATAAAACAAAACTAACTAACACAACAGAGAAATCAAGATGGAGAGAAACTAGGGTATTATGTTCCCTATGATTCCTTAACTTAATATCACTGGATAACCTAATTCTTTTCTAGTGTGTAGCATGCAGGATGGTAAGTTAAGTTCACCAAGCCCTTTGGTCAAGGATGAGAGGTGAATTTCACTATGTGACTTGGCCCATCTCCTAAGTGTGCATTACTAATCCTTACCTATTAGTCCCAATACAACCTCCTCTTGGCCCAATTTAGTTGATTAGATGAGAAAACATCAATCAAATCCAGTTAATTAATCTGTTTTCCTATTCATTACTACCTTGGTCCAGTTAGTAATACAAGATGAGTTCTAATGTTGTCCCCTCAGAAAACATGAAAAAGAAGAGAGTTAGTTAATACATGTGTGCACACTTTCCTAGAATTATGAATTATCCAGTTTTACCTTTGTTAGTTCTTTATGGTTCCCACAACCCGAGTTGTGGATTTAGCTACTTATACTTTGTATAGATGCAAGAATCATGAACTAAAAAAACATAATTGACCACTTACACAATTGAATTACGAATATGACAATCGAATGTCAAAGAGAATCACAAGATTTTTAGATAAGGCTCGGCTCCCTAACCGTATGTGACCTGTCTCGTACGGCTCTTCTTAAGAACTTAAATTCACATACAAGTGTTTTCAAAGACTTTGTAAAGTAATCTCACTATTTTCTCTCTCTACTTACTGAGTTCTCTGAGTACTAGACGAAAACTTATGAAAAAAATAACCTAAAAACCTATTTATAATAAGTAAAATACAAGTCCTAACTAAAATAGGATAACTGGTCGGCATATCATACAAAATGGGTTTACGGGCCATATTGCATTCCACAGCCCGTAATCGAGGTCTCATACAAAGCTGCTAGAAATTTGGACTTCAAGTCTACGACATCTCTATATGACTCGTAAAGTGGTTTATGACCTATAAGGGGGTTTTGTCTAATGAATCTTCAGAAAGTCCCAATCTGTGATCCTAAGGGCATGAACCATGGTCTAAGACTCATAAATCATTCCATGACCCGTCTGCATGTTTGTAAACCAACTTCAGAAGATCAGCTCCTCATTGGAAATGTTCATGAAACCACTTCATGACCTGTAGAATGGTCCACAGGCCGTAAAAGGTCTAGTACTGCATAAAATTTCAGCAACTTCTATATTTCATCCCAAAATCAAGGCCAAACCTACATTCCTACAAACACAACACAAAAACACATAAAACCAACTAACATCGCATTGAGAACACACAAAATTCCAAGGTTTAAGCATCAAAAAGTGTTGTATTTTGACAGCACATCAACACCTTTAACTTAAAGTTGCTGCTTGTCCTCAAGCGACAGGCTCAATCTATATAGATAATACAGTAGCACACAGACTTCAACCCAATGGCAGACATCACATAAATCTCAAACTCCGATACCCACACCACCTTTTCAACACAGAATTAGATAGCCATCTAGCAAACTAATATAGACTACTGCATGTGACAACACAACCATGACAAATGAGGTACTATCAATAATCCATAATCACTAAGTAAGTCTTGTGCTAACAATGCAATGCAAGTGCCCTTACAGAAAGAAGTCCCATATTTGACTCTCGATGTTTTCATGTATAACCTTGGGACTATGTAAAATCACTCACTCTCAAGAAAGATATTCATGCATCATGGCTAATACCATAGGCTTGCCCCTATACTCATGACTAAGACCTTCAACTACTTGGACTATGATCACTTTAGGACTTTCTAGGCTTGTAACATAGGCTTAGGGTGCTTTGATATGTATTTTGGGAACATAGTGTCTAGAGGCCCTCCTTGACACTGCGTTTTTCTACACTTTTACCCTACCAATTTTGGTATTTCTTTCTCATTCTCTCTTTCTCCTATTTCATGCTTTTCTGATGGCTTTATTTTTATTTTTTAACTTTCTGCCGTGCTTTTACACTTCATTTTTTCCTTTTAGCTCACAACTAAGGTATCACTTATTTTGTTTGCACCTACTAAATGATTTTTCCCTTTTTCTCTGTATCACTAACTCACCTCCTTATTTTTGTGTTTCACCCTTACACCAGCCACCATCAACTTAGGCTTTTGACCTGAGTTGAGGTGCACAATATCCATCCTCAGAAGCAGGCCACTTTTGGTAACCACCCTCAACATAGGATTTTTGCATCAGTCAAGGTGCACAATGTTCAAGGGAAGACTAGGGCTAATTTCAGGATTGTACATCTAACAAGGTTAGGCTAATAAGGTGTTTACAAAGAATAGGTACATGTTAGGCTAAAACATTTGGAACAAGGGATATACTGCAATTTTGGTTGGTCGTTTACGCGAAGTGGACTATTAAAAACAATGGACTAAGATCCTTTCCTAGTTTAATTAATCTACAATCTAATTGAAAGTAAGAGGGCAAGTTCTGAATTAGGAAAGAACACATTAATTTTGCAATTTAAGCTCACAATTACATGAATGCCTACATTATCAACAAATGACTCTTAGATCATATTTTTTAGTCTCAAATTATCCTCACTTATCAGAAAAAACATCATCAACTCATAAACATACATGATTGCTATTAAACTACTTATAAAATTTTTTGGTGGGTATCATTTTTAAAACAAAACACAAAAACATACTATATGCCACAGGTATTACGACTATATGCTAAACATACTATCTAAACATCCCAAACAAGCCGTTTCAACAGAAATTAAATATCCATGGGAAAAAGGAACACATGCAAGAAAACCCTAGGATCAAAAATTGGGGTAGTAATGGACCCAAACTACTCAGACTTCACTGAGACGCATAACTACCCAAACCCTATCGAAAAAGATGTGCATTATCCCCAATGTACACAATCAAAGCGAAATAAATCATAAGGGGTCAAAAGTCATGCCTAGGCACCTAAGCGCTAGTATACACTTTGGGTCGCCTCCTATGCAGCGCCTGATTTATTGTCGCGGCACGAGTTGGAAAAATTAGTTACTCAGATTTCACCAATTACCCAGACTACACTCTTTTAATCATCTGGATGCTTCATAGACTGACAGATATTGAAGACGACCTTTTTGTTGTTTAATCTGAACCAGAGTTGACCCACTTACATATCTACTAGTGCTCGCCTAGTGGCTAAGAATGGTCTTCCTAAGATCATTGGGATGTCAAAGTCGACTTCACAATCTTGGATCACAAAGTCTGTGGGGAATATGAACTTCTCAACATTGACCAACACATTGTATAGTATCTCCAAAGGCTTCTTCATCGTGTGATCAACTATTAATAATCGCATGCTCGTCGGAGTAGGGGCTCCTAGTCCTAGGCTTCTCGAAGACCGCAAGAGGCATCAAATTAATGCTGGCACCTATATCACATGGTGCCCTTGTGAACTCCACATCTCTAATAGTGTATGGTATGGTAAAAGCACTGAGATCTTCTTGCTTCTGCACCAAGGACCTCATAGCAATAACACTGCAATGCTGAAGCTGACTTACAGTGTGCTTTTTAGTAACCAGGTCCTTTATGTATTTCGCATACCCTGGCATCTTCTCCTATACCTCAATGAGAGGGATGTTGATGGAGAGTTGTTTAAGCGTGGGGAGAAAGTGCTTGAATTTGCCATCCTCCTCCCTCTTTTTGACTCTTTAAGGGAATGGAGGAGGACGCCAAGGAATGAGCTTCAACTTCTGTGGTGCATCAACAACTTTAGTCACCCATCCTTACCACGATCATCTCTTATGTCTACATATTTGGCTACAACCATCTCTTCTCGAGCATCTTCCTCGTTAACTGGTATGGGAGGATCAATGATGCTCTTGCCACCCCGAGTAGTAAACTCCATACACTATCCATCATTTTTAGGATATTGAACTATGTTGCTAGGCAGTGTAAACCTCTGACACTTATATAGTTGAGTCGACACTTGACCAAAATATTGTTAAAGATGCTTGATATCCACAAAATGAGACCCAATTTTCTAATTGATGCTACAAATCTCAGATTTCATACCCTTCAGAGTCTTATCCAGCATCTCAACATTCTCCAATAGGCGATCAAACATATCCTCAATTCTAGAATACTTGCACCTTCATCATTGTTATGTGGTGGCACATAAGGGCCATTTCTGAAGCCATCTCTGCAACCCCAATCTGCATCTTTCTCTGGACCCTTGTCCCTAGCAAAATATCCTATGCAATTGTCCCTATAAGCTCTATCTCTGTTGAAGTTCCGAATTTGGTTTCCTTGACCTTGGAGCCAATAGTCTTGATTGGACCCTTGGGTATTGGTCTAGAAATCCCTCATCTGATCAACAACAAAACACATGCCGCCATCATAATAAGGGTCATAATACATGGTGCACGTGGAGGTTGATGAATCACTGCATTGGCTCGCTCTTGGTTCTGCATCATCATCACCTCCATAGCTATGTGAAATTAGGGCAAGCTGTTGCATGATTTCTTCATTGATCATTGGTTGCTTCGAACTAACACTGACAATGCATGAACTTTTGGTGGATGCTCTATCTCCCTGCCTCCATGACCGATTAGTCTTGTCCACTTTTTCCATCCGCTTTGTGATCCTTGAAAATGGCTAATCCAAGAACATTTCCCCCATGACAGTATCAACACAAGCCTGAATGTTCTCATCAAGGGCACGATAAAAGATCTCCAATAAGGAATCATTGACTATCTTGTGGTCTAGGGAACTCCTCAAGCATTTGGTGAACTTCTCCTAAGTAGTACCGATCTAATCACTAAGAAGATTCTCAAAGTTATTTATCTGGTCCTTCAACTTAAGCTTCTTCAATGTAGGGAAGTACCTTTCCAAAAAGGCCTTCTGCAAGTCTGCCCAATTGGTGATCGAACTCTGCGAGAGCTCATATACCAATAATATTGCATTGCCTATAACAGACAATGGGAAGACACGAAGTCACACAACATCCATAGACAGATTTTATGTTCCCATCACACTCTTGCAGATGAATACAACATTGTGTAGGTGTCTATAAGGATCCACCGATAGTAAGCTCGCAAATGGCCCATGGTTCTGCAGCATCTAAAGCAACTTACTTGAGACTGTAAACTTTGTGTCTGCCGGTAGTGGTGGAAATACAATAACTCCAGTTACCTCCATAGCCATAAGATTTTGCATGGATTGCTTCCACTGATAAGCATTGACATTAAAATACTGTGGTTGTGAAGTAATGTCCTCAAGAGGAGGTGGGTTTTCATGATAAGCATTCTAATTCTAGTTTCTATTTAGAGCTACATTTACTATGTTGTTGGCATTGTCTTTGGCCATTCTTCTCTATTTTTTTGGTGAATCTCTAGGTCAAACATAGTCAAGGGTTTTCCTTGACTTCATATTGCACATACACAACACTTACACCCTCTAAAGAAAACAAAAACAAAACAGAAAATGTGGAAAATAAGGAGTTTATACTCAAATTACTATGAATTAACTAAGTCTAGACATATTGCTCGACAAGGACACCAAAATCTTGATGTCACCCAAGTTACACTTCCTTTTAGAGGATAAAATGGTCGATCTCAAGAAATTGAACTTCTCCAAGGTTAGTGTCGAACCCATATGGAATACGTAGACTCAAGAGAATTCAATTATTGCAGTCCGAGTGGTTAACTAACTTACTTCCCCAAAGGGTGTTTTATAATAATCAAGGAAAAATAAAACTAAACTAACTAACACAAGAGAGAAATCAATATGGAGAGAAACTAGGGTATTGTGTTCCCTATGATTCTTTAACTTAGTATCACCAGATAACCCAGTTCTTTTTTAGTGTGTAACATGCAGGATGGTAGGTTAAGTTCACTAAGCCCTTTGGTCAATGGTGAGAAGTGAATTTCACTATGTGACATGGCCCATCTACATAGTGTTCATTACTAACCCTTACGTATTAGTCCCAGTATAACCTACCCTTGGCCTAGTTTGGTTAATTAGACGAGAACACATCAATCAAATCTAGTTAATTAATCTTTTTTCCTATTCGTCACGACCTTGGTGGTCAGTAACACTAGGCAGGTTCTAATATTGGTCACCATTAGAAAACATACAAAACGAAGAGAGTTAATTAATACATGCATGTACACTTTCCAAGAATTATGAATTATCCGGTTTTACCTTGTCAGTTCTTCATGGTTCCCACAATCCTAGTAATATCAAGAATTATGAATTGGAAAAAGATAATTGAACACTTAAAAAATTGAATTACGAACAAGACAATGCAATGCCAAAGAGAATCACAAGATTAAAGACAAATTCACATACAAGTGTTCTCAAAGACTCTCCAAAGTAATCTCACTATTTTCTCTCTCTAATTATTGAGTTCTCAGTATTAGGAGAAAAATTATGAAAAATAAAACCTAAAAAAACCTATTTATAATAAGTAAATACAAGTCCTAACTTTAGTAGGATAACTGATAGACATTCCATACGAAATGGGTTTATGGGTCCTTATTGCATTCCACGACCCCTAATCGAGGTCTTGTACAAAGTTGCTGGAAATTTGGACTTCAACTCTACAACACCTCTACACAACTCGTAAAATGGCTTACGACCCGTAAGGGGGTTTCATCTGATGAATCTTTAGAAAGTCAAAATACAATATATTTGATGCCTAAAACTTAAGATTTTGTGTGTTCTCAATGTGACATTTGTGATTTGTTTATATGTTTTTGTGTTTATTTTTGTAGGAAAGTAGATTGGTATGACTTTTGGAGAAAATTGTAGACTTTTCTGGTTTTTGAAGGCTTATGAGACCCTCTACAAGTCGTAAAGCAATCTACGAGTTATAGAGTAGGTTTCGTGGGGATTTCCAGTGAAGAATGAAAGTCTAAGGTTCAGCTATATGAGATTACTATACGAATAGTAGATCACTCTACGTGTCTTATAGAGGGGTTTCGTGAAGATTTCCAGAGATGGACTAGATGATGATGATGAAGTCTACAAGAAGTCGATACAAGTCGTAGATCAGACTACGACATGTAAAGTGGATCCGTAACAGTAAAGTCCAAGATTTATGAAGCTGAACACGAGACTCTGATTATGACTCGTAAACCTAATTATGAGTCGTAACCGCATGTCGTAGGGTGTGCCGACCAATTTTTCCAACTTTTTCTGGACTTGTTTGTAAATACTATAAATTGTATAATTAGGTTATTTTTAGTAA